>JAPKID020001481.1:0-14736 GCA_026931265.2 Tropidonophis doriae
CCCACAAGATCTTGACTTTCTCATTCTCTAAAACTTTCTCAACCTGATGTTCCCAGTGATTTTTGCTGTACTCAAATACAAACTTCTGGCACAATTTCCAGTGAATGATCTTAGCAACGCGGTCATGGCTTTGTAGGTAGTCAGTTTGTGAAATTTTGCTGCATCCACTGATCAGGCGGTCAACTGATCATTATTATTATTATTATTGTTATTATTGTTATTATTATTATTTGTAAGGTACTGACATAGCTGCTGGAGAAGAGGTTGCCATCAAATTGGAATGTGTCAAAACCAAACATCCTCAACTCCACATAGAGAGCAAAATTTACAAAATGATGCAAGGTGGAGGTAAGCATGTTTTCCCTCTCATGAATCACACAGGCACAAACATTTCATCTCTTGACGTCTTTCAAATTGGTTAAAGGGTAGTGCTTACATGAACAATGCTATTATGTGAGCGTCTTCATTAACCGTACCCCCTGAGTATTTTCTACCTGTGTATTTTCCCCACGTTTCATAAATTGTTGTTATTAAGGGGTAGTATTGTCTAAGCATACGTATAATATCAAAGAAAAAAACCAAGTCATTATGACACTGGCTTGCTTTGCTTTGTGCTACTAGTGCTACTTATTTTATAAAGCTGGGGGAGGGACAGAGGGACAGAAATCTTCATAATCTTCTTGAAGATAGGAGAAGTAGAGAGTCTGAGCCTGTTTCTTTCCACGCTTGAACTATTCAGGTAAAATAAGCATCCATGAAACTATGTTGCCTGAATATTTATCTGAATACAGAATATGTTTGCATAATCTCTATCCAGATAAACACAATTTTGAACAACACCATACCAAAAGACTAAATAAAATGCTGCCGTGAACATTGAATACTTACATATTTTGGCATAAATAATAAACTCCATTCTTTTTTCATACGTTTCAGTTTGACAGATTAATTTTTTATATGATTTGGCCACAAAGAACTATGATAAAGATTTTGCCCTCTTTTTAATTTTTGACTTCCTACTTGAATGTGCTTTGAGGAAAGGATCATGCATTGTGAATGTACAGTATTAGTAATTTCCAGAAAAGAAAAATAATATTATAAATTAAAGTAAAAGTCACATTGATTTTCACTGGATATCAGATCTATATTGTGATTTCTATAAAGTGCTATGAATAATCTATTTTTCCACATTCTAGTGGGCATTCCCACAATCAAATGGTGTGGTGCTGAAGGTGACTACAATGTAATGGTGATGGAATTGCTAGGACCAAGTCTTGAAGATCTCTTTAACTTCTGCTCAAGGAAATTCAGCCTCAAGACTGTTCTTCTACTTGCTGACCAAATGGTATTAGAGTCAATGTATTTCTTGGCTATTGGAAATGAGAGCTTCCTAAAAGCTTATGTGTATGTGCACTTTCTCTGAATAAGTGTGGTAAATACTACAAATTAGCTTTTCTTTCTATGAATGTCATCACACAAAAGCTAGCATTTTTTGTATGTTAGCGATGATCAAATATGCTGTGGTTGAGGCTAGTAGTTAGTGATTTATAAATTAAATAACGATTTACAGTTTATATTTTCAAAAACAGTCCTATCCAGTGAGATCACACAACTGTCTTTTTAAAGAATGTCAGTTTTCTAAAATGTAGTACTTGGAATGTGTATATCATTGGAGGAGATAAAGTGGTGTACTTCATTTAATGTTTAAACTTAAATGTTAGCATTTTGGTGTTATTCAGAACAAAGGAATAGCTAAATGTATAGAGTTTCATGTTGACTAATTCTGAAATTATGTTTTTCTACAATTAGATAAGCCGAATAGAATATATTCATTCAAAGAACTTCATCCACCGAGATGTAAAGCCGGATAATTTCCTGATGGGATTAGGCAAGAAAGGCAACCTTGTCTACATCATAGATTTTGGGCTGGCCAAAAAATATCGCGATGCTCGTACTCACCAGCATATTCCTTATCGTGAAAATAAAAACTTAACGGGAACTGCCCGCTATGCCTCCATTAATACCCATCTTGGAATTGGTGAGCTGGCAGTAGATTTTTGTAACTGCTAACTAAATTATCATAAAGTTAGAGTCCCAGGAAATTCAAAATATATGCTATCTGATACTTGATAAGAGATATTGTGTATTATGAGCACACATTTAATATTTAAAGCACAATGCATTGCAAACATGATGTTTTTCTAATGGAGTCAGTTAGATAGATAGATGCATGATTGATTGATTGATTGATTGATTGATTGATTGATTGATTGATTTGCATAGGATTTATCTTATCCTTGGTCCAAGTGGATTCTAAACAGAGTAAAATTTAAGAGTACAATCTAACAAAAGTAATACAAAATACAAATGTTAAGTTTAGCACTTATGTTTCCATGTTTGTCAATTATGAAAGATCTTCCAGAATAGCCACATTTTTACCTGCTTCCAGAATGGCATGACAGTAGAGGCCATTTTTACTTCAGGGAGCAAATTAGTCTAAAGGAGGAAAGCTCCCATAGAGAATAGAAACATGAAACAATAAAAACATTTCTTTGCAGATGAAGCTTATAGAAGTTGTCATTTCCTGGATCAGTGATTGACTACTTTGGTATTTATTCTGGACTGAAAAGAATAATGATAAACATTGCAGGATTGTGATTTGGCTCAATTGTCTGAGTCATCTTTAGCTTCCTGCTTTTACTTCTGTATGCACCAGTTCTCTGCTCTTAGCAACGTTATTTACAGGCATGCTTAAAATAACTATAAAGTTGTGTTTTTCTTGTAGTTAAAGTTGTAACTTTAGAATCTTGCCTGCATAACTTGTTGCTTTGCACTGTTTCTCCAAATGATAGAACCTAATGGCTCCGTTCTTATACTCCTTGTAGAACAATCTCGCAGAGATGACTTGGAGTCCTTGGGTTATGTACTCATGTATTTTAACCTGGGCTCCCTCCCCTGGCAGGGATTGAAGGCAGCTACAAAGAGACAGAAATATGAACGCATCAGTGAAAAGAAAATGTCCACTCCCATTGAGGTTTTGTGTAAAGGATACCCTTGTAAGTTCTCTCACTAGAATAAATTTCTTTATGTTAAGTTTAAAGCTAAGTTTACAGTAATGCTTCTTTTAATGTAATGCCATATTTTGCTGGAATAATTCTGGAACTAACTAAATTATCTCTGAGTTTAATGAATATATGTAAACTGGCTATTAAAAAACTTATTCCCTTCATTCCCTTTGTCGTTTCAGAGCATAATATCCGTTCATAGATTTTCTGTTACATACAATATTTGTCCCTTATAACAAACAGCTGAGTGTATAGCTAGCCCTCCATTAACAAGTATTTTTCTTATTGATTGCATTTTTGCATTGCTAAAATTGAAAATCAGTAGCACTTAATTCACTTGCATTGTTCGTTTTTTAAAATTCTTCTTTGAGTACATATCCATATAATGTTAGCATTTGAAACTGTATAGACTAGATTCCTCATTTGTACATTTTGCAAAAGAAAAAAATACTACTTTTTCACTCAATTACTGTGAGGCCCAATCCCAAAGATTATATAGTGCTCGCTTCAGCAGCATATATACCAAAGATTACACAATGAAATCCAGTCAGGGCAAAATATTCCATTTGTTTACATCTAATGGACAGAATCTTGTCAAGTAAAACTATAAGCCACTACCCTAATAAATACAGTATGTGCAAAGTCTTAGGCCACCATTCGGTTTGTTGTTGGTATAATGACTATATTTAATTATATCTCTCAGCCTTCTTATTAGAATACAACCAGAAAATACAGGAAATTTGTATGCAGTATTCAAAAACAGAACAAAGCAGAAAAAACAGCTTCCATAGGTGAAAGTGGCAAGTATGTAGTGTGACTTCCTCTTACACTTGAGCAACAGCAGAAATTTGGGTCTTGTAAACCTAAATGGAATGGAATCCTAAGTACTATTATTGTTAACACCTGTTTGTGCCCTATTGTTTCATGCCAAATTGTCCCAAAAGGTCTGTTACATCATGCTTGAGCATTCAGTACATACACATGTTGTATGAGTGTAATTCATTGGAAAATGGCTAATAAGACCCAACTTTCAATCACATCATCCAGTCAAAATGCCAAAGATCACAGAATGTGACAGACATAAAACCATACTTTTGCCTCAGCCAAAACCATTCTCAAAGGGAAATTGACAAACAAACTGCATATTCAAGATGTGATATTCGAGCTGTTGAAAAGAAATTTGAGGAATGAGCAGAGGTCAAGGACAAAAAAAGGACTGTAAGGCTAAGTAAACTTTCAAATTCAAGTTTCTCATAGTTTCTTCTTTTGAGAGACTGAAGGAAGTTAGCAAGGACCTTACTCAGCATCTGGCAGTTTCATCGGGATGCCAAGTTGGCCCTTCTACAGTCCAGCAAAGCTTGATCAGAAATGGCCTTTGTGGAAGGGAAGCAGCCAAAAAAACATTTTTTGTGAAAGGGGAACAGGTGAAAAGGATAAGTTATGCTAAAGCTCACAAAGATTCGGAGTGAGGATCAGTGGAAAAGAGTATCATGGAATGATGAATCCAAGTTTGAAATCTTTGGTCTAATTGTTGACAATATGTGAGAAGAAGAATTGGAGAGATACGGAAAAATGATTGATAGGGTCATGAAATGCTTCAAAGTTCAGACAGGCATTAATTTAAGATGCCATTCCTTCTGGAAAGCACCTGATTGGCAATGGGTATATTTTTCAGCATAATAACGATCCCAAGTACAATGCTGCTGCAGTGAAATCATATTTAGTAAGTAAAACAGTAATTTAGTAAGAAATACTGAGAGTCATGGTCTGGACTCTGGGGAGGCCAGAATATTATACAGGCAGGTGGGATCATCTAGACAGAGAAACAAATAAAAAACAACCTAAAATTGAAGAACAACTCTGGGAAAGGCTGAAAGACACTGGTATAATATAACAGATTACTTCAGAAAATTTTGGGATAGTCTCCTCAAAAGAGTTCAAGATGTGATTAGAGCCAAGGAAGGTCATATAAATTCTGACTTTTGCCTGAAGAAGCCATTTTGTTCTGAAAATTGTGTTTGTTTAGATTTTGTGTAGATTATTTCCTGTCTTTTCTGTCCAATTCTGAAAGAGACCGAAAAATAATTATGGATGGTCATTATTAACACTTTGCTAAAGGAACGCTTTGCTAAACAAACAACAAACAGGTGGCCTATAACTTTTGTACAGTACTGTATATCCTGAGGGATTCTGGGGTATAAATATCCTGAACCTCTTTCCCTGCTTATTCATGCAACCCGGAACTGTGAAGCCTCTTAATTTGGGTTTCTCTCTGGAATGTGCTGCCTCCTCCCTGAGAAAGCTCTGGGCTGCTCCATGGCTTCTCCAGGTGCACATTCCATCACAATTACAGGATGAGCAGAACTGTCACTTAGTTCAAGGGAACAGCCACCCCAATAATTTCATAAAACCCTAAGGCAAATATGGAAGTACAGTGTGTTGATATGTTTACAGTGGACCTTCTGTTTACGTTGATTTTCTGCTAACATAAGAAAATCATTACTTCTTATAATCCTACATTCTCATTACAGCCGAGTTTGCTACCTATCTGAATTTCTGCCGCTCGCTGCGTTTTGATGACAAACCGGATTATTCATATCTAAGACAATTATTCAGAAATCTCTTCCATAGACAAGGCTTTTCCTATGACTATGTATTTGATTGGAACATGCTCAAATTTGTAAGTATTTAATTGTCAAAAGTTGGGAATACCTAAAACGGAGTTGGATTGGTTTTGATTAAATGTAATGTATGACAGGACTGTTACTCCAAAGCCTAAATTAATTCTTATGGTGAAATTCACTTGATGGTGAATTTAATGAAATTGTGGTGTCTGTGTTGCACATGCAGCTTTTGGCCCTACACAGAACCGACTCAGAATGTTTTAAACCTTACATCTTTTATGGTACATGTTGCATGAACCATGTGCTAAATGTAGGGGTAATCTTCAACCATTTATTTAGTGACTATTCAAAGTTACAATGGCACTAAAAAAGGTAATTTACGACTGGTCCTTGCATTTAGGATTGTCAGTGCCCCTATGGTAACATCATCAAAATTTGGGCACTTGGCAACTGGCATGTATTTATGATAGTTGCCCTGTCCCAGAGTAATCTGATCAGCATTTTTAACCTTCCTAACTTGCTTCTGACAAGCAAAATCAATGGGGGAAGCCAGATTCGCTTAACAACTGCATGATTCACTTAACAGCTGCAGTGATTTGCTTAACAGTCGTGGTAAGAAGGTGGTAACAAATGCCTTGCTTAGCAACGCAAATGTGGGGTTCAATTTTAGGAGTAGGTTGAGGACTCCCTGTGTAGCCTTTATAACTAGGCCTGACTCCTTGTTCCATTCAATTTCTTATGAGTTACATCAGTAATAGCAGTATCATGTTCAATTCTTCTGGAAATCTTCCAGTTTTCAGATCTTTGGTGCTTTTAGCGCATGAAGCCTTTTCTTGTTTACAGTCTTTCTCCTTCCAAAATACGTATTTTTCACCTCGAAGTTCCACAAATACCTGTTTTATAGCAGTAAACATCATTTTTCAGGTGGGTAGGGCCTTTGCCTCTTGTACTTAGGGAAAGATCGTGTAATAGGTTTTTTTACTATACGTGAAGGTTCGTAATCATTTGTCCCATTTGTGAAGCCATATGCTGCGAACAACATAGGGCAAATGGCAAGGCTACCATTGCTTCTTTATCTCCATCTTTTTCTAGAATTTGTTCAATACCTCAGAAGTTGTCTGGGATTTTTCTTGCCCCTTTTGAATCCATCTGAGTTCCCTAGATCCTGCTGTTCGTACTGTCCTGTTAGGAAATAGGTAAAGGTTCTCCCACACATGCATACTAGTCGTTTCTGGCTCTAGGGGGCGGTGCTCACCTCCATTTTAAAGCCGAAGAGCCACCACTGTCTGAAGACATCTCTGTGTGACCAGCATGACTAAATGCCGAAGGCGCACGGAACACTGTTACCTTCCCACCAAAGAGGTCCCTATTTCTCTATTTTCATTTTTACCTCTTTCGAATTGCTAGGTTGGCAGAAGTTGGGACAAGTAACGGGAGCTCACTTCATTATGCGGTGCTAGGGATTCAAACCACCGAACTGCCAATCGTCTGATTAGGAAATAACAAATAGCCAAATATTCTGTGGTCAAATCTTCTATATTCCTATAGTTACACCAATATGGCTCATCACTTAACTTGTAGATCCTTTGCCCAAGATGAAAATTTGATTCAAAGCAGAAATTTGCATTAGATCTCAATCAAGATTCCCCTCCACCAATCTTCCTTCCTCCAAATATCCAAGTTAGGGCCTTTCTGCTTTCATTCTGCCTGAATAGATTTTAGGGCGCAAAACTCACTCTTCACCCACTGCCCATTATACTGCTCTAGAGAAAGAGACAGCAGTAACTAATTCACTGTATTCCATATATGGTCAGTTATATTTGAGTGCCTTAATATCTGGTAACATTGATTGAACAGAGATGGTTAAATTTAGTGAAAGATGCAACTTTGACTTGTAATATTTTTTATCGTTTCTGTAATATTCAGTACTATTTATGCTACATTTTCTGGTTTAAGCAATTTTTTGTAATGTTAACTGTTTCTAGTTTAGTGCACTGTGAAACAGATTAATAGATATATCTTTTTATGACTTTGCATTTTTTTAAAAGGAATTTAGTAAAATTGTTGCTGTTGTATTCTCTATTGGCTATTATGTATCCTTCATTTGAAATGTATTGTTTAACTCTTTTTACCCTGAAAGTCATATGTTTCACTTGTACATTGAATATTTGTTTGAAAGGTTGACTAACTGTCATTGATCAGAAGTTCCAGCAGTGGAATGATAGCCTATATCAGATCAATTCAGGTTCCCTTCAATATATTTGCCCATAATGCAGGGTCATAAGAGCAGATTTCTGTTCCTCTTATCTCAAGTGCCTTTAGCTCCTGAAAGTATCATTCAAAAACTCAGCTAAGAGAGAAATTGAAAGTGCCCATTCTCTGAAGTTTTGGGATGACTTATATATCTTTCATTTATTAATCATTGAAGATTGGCATCCCAATTCAGTTTGTTTTTAAATTTTTATCCCACTTTTTTTTTCCATATGTAGCACAAGGTAGCGAACCAATACTCCTTCCTCCTCCTATTTCCTCCATAACAATAACCCTGTGAAATAGGTTGGGCTGAGAGAAAGTAATTAGACCAACATCATTTAGCCAACTTTCATGCCAAAGGCAGCACTAGAATTCAGTCTTCTGGCTTCTAGCTAGTGTTTTAGACCAAACTGGCTCACTAGTCCTGCTCCATTGCAGAACTAAAGAAATAAGGCTGATAAAATAACTTGCCCCAAGGCCAACTATTAAGTCAGCATTTGATTTGAGCCAGTTCTGGCAAAATATTATCTCTGACTTGCTGAGTTGTGTAAATAAGAATAGCCAAATGGACTTTATCTTGAAACTATTCATCTAAACAAATGTATGCTATTTTTAACAGCAGAATCAGAAATGTATTCTAAAACAGGGGCCTCAGAACTTGGCAAATTTAAGACTTGTGGCCCAACTCCCAGAATTCCCCAAACCAGCATGAGAAATTCTGGAAGTTGAAGTCCACAAGACTTAAAGTTGTCAAGTTTGGAGAACCCAGTTATAAGTACTGCTACGGTTGCCCTGTACTATGTCCAACTACTAGTCATGGTAATTACTTTTTCTGGAAGGGTGCAAGCCGAGCAGTAGAAGATGCTGAGCGTGAAAGAAGAGAGAGAGAAGAAAGAATGAGACATACACGCAATCCTGCTGTTCGTGGATTACCTTCCACTGCCTCTGGGAGGCTAAGAGGGACACAAGATGTAGCTCCACCAACTCCTCTTACTCCAACTTCACATACAGGTAAGCTGAAGAAGCCTTAAATTGCTTTGTACTAGTTCTTCGTTCAAAAGTGAGATATTGCGTTTTCAGAAAACTGCTTTGAAGAAAAGAAATAGGAAAGCTGATAATTATCAGAAAAAGTAATGTCTAAATTTGTTTCTTGTTACTTCTTTCCAGAAAGGGATCACTCTATCTCTCTTCTTTTTCTCCCTCCATAGTCTTCTTTGCAGTTATGTGAGATAAATTTGGCTGAGAGACCCTGAATTGTTGCCAACTGACCCCGTGAGCTTTCTAATCTAACTGATCAGGGATTTGCAGCTCAACTAGAGTTGAGTCTAACTATACTACAATGTTGCTTTGTGACAAATAGCAAAATTTTGAGGCACTCTTCAACCAAGCCACTATGACTTTCACTCTACAAACTGTTTTTCTCCTGCTTCTAGAGCAACCGATTGTGATACGTCTAGGTTGACTAATGCCCTCAGCCAACATTCAAGACATACTTTTTGTGGCATTTTAAATCTGGGTCACCTACATTTAAATCAAACGCTGTTTAAATTAAATGCTGCTACCCAATGCTATTGTTCCAGCCTTATATTACAAATAAATAGTACTATCAGGAAGACATCCCACAGTCTACTAATGTTCTTTGAGGGGAAGTTGTATTCTTGTATTCGGAAAGGAGGCACTTGTGTTGTGTCACCTTTGTCTCTCTGTTTCTATGAAGACTGTAAGCAGAAAATCTTAGTATTAAGATTGTAGGCTCTTCAAGGCACTTCCCTTATGAGCAGTGCCCCTCTAGAACGCACAGGACAGAGCAGTAACAGTAGATCAGAGGTTGAAGAGATTGCTTGATGGCATGGCTCCCTGGAGTCTTCTATGCGGGAGTGCTTCTAGGACTTCTAGACAGAGCTGCAAAACAGCGCTTCCAAGCTTTCAAGAAGCTGCTTCCTTGCAAGTAGCCCAGTCTCATGGAAGGAAACTGCATAATGCTGATTGCATAATTATTGGATTAATATCCCATGATAATCAATCCAGTCTTAGCAGTTGACAGTGAATATAGTGAAATGATCATTTAAACATCTTCAAAGATTATCAGTATAAGTGACAATAAATCCACTTATTTAGATTATCAGTATAAGTGACATAAATCCACTTATTTAGATTATCAGTATAAGAGACAATAAATCCAGAAGACTGGAATAATAAAAATGTTGCAACAAATGAAGTCAGAAAAACCATTTAAATGCTCTCCCAGAATAATTTGGGTTTTTAATAGCTTCCTTAAGGCCAGAGGATGGGCAAGGGGTCGGGGAGAGTGGCAGGATCCATCTCCAATAGAAGCCCATTCCAAAGCTGTAGAGGTAGTCCTTGGATTAGAATGGCAGTTGGGATTGGCTAATTCCTTGTTGCTAAACAATGCAGTTGTAGAGCACAATATAATATGACTGCGTAGTTTAGCAACTGAAATTCCAGGAGTTCCAGTTGCTGTCGTAATCTAATCTCAAGGCCATGCAGGATATTAAATGAGGACTTCCCATGACCACAACGAGGAAAGAGGCAGGAGTTCCAGACAAGCAGATTGGTGGGTGAGAGCTACAGACACCGAGAGCTGGTGGGGAGAAATGGAGTGCTGCAAATAGGCACTATGGAGCACAGGGCTTGAGATGGCACTCCTTAGCGATGGCAGATTTCAGCATTCTCAGCCAACTTCCACTGCTTCCAGGCCTCTATTTCAGGCCCAGCACTGGCCTGAGTGCAACCTCCCGCCCCAACGCCACCAACTTTCCTCAAGCCCCCAACTCTGCAACAAGCCTCAGCAGCGCCAGTGGCCTCAAACCTCAATTCTCATATCCTAGAATTGTGGAACCAATAGCTGCAAGGATGTTAACATCGTATCTGGCAGCGTGAAAGCTTCTGATGTTAAGATGGCTTCCAAAGCTGGCATTCCGGAATACTGACAAGTTTCCTTTTTGGTTTGTGCAATGCATCTGTGGCAAAGAGGCTGCACAAAATGAAAAGGTTTATATTGGGATGTTTCACGTTGAGTGTATTTCAAAGGAATAAAATGCAAAACGCAATGTGTTCCACTATGGAATCTTTCTCCGGCTAGGAGCCCTCTTATGTTTGGCTGTTGACTTAAAACTGTGTATGCAGTGCACACTTTTTGTATTTGTCCTTGCCCACTAGATCAGGCATCCAAACAGTATGATATGTAGCAATCCTGAAAGGTCAGTAGTTGAATAACGCTGCAGCGTAACGCATTGCATATTCTTGTCTTGGTAAACCTGCCTGAAGAAAAAGCATAACGCACATAAATCCCACAAGTATTTAAAAACATCAGTTTTTATTAGAAGTTTTTGAACAAGATTGAACTTGACTAATATGTCCCTCCTCCCATTTTACTGACTAATGGATTCTGCATCTCTCCATGACTTAGCAATTAAAAAAACACAACAAGCCAATCTCTTGACATCTCAGGAAGAACTTGGCACAAAATGCCCATTTTGCAATGATCTCGGGATAGATGATTGAACACGGGAGTGTTTTGTTCCAAGTTTATAATGCTCAAAATGGCTATTTTGAGCCTGTAATACTTTGAACATTTGCTGTAGTCTGGTATTTTATTTCAGAGGGGAATTACATCATACTTTAAAATACAAAATGCAGTAAATACTCAAGTGATAGGACTGTATTTGATGGATTATGGATTATGCAAGCTAAGCAATAGATTTTGTAGCTCTCTAATTGAAAACATTCATAGTACACAATCAATTCATAGTTAACATTCTTCTAAAGACAAGCCAATAAAGAAACACGGACTTGATAGAGAATTCTAAAGCTGTGACTAGAACTTACCATAGAAAATACCTAGAGAACAGCATCTTAGACTTTTATTTTCAGGTTTATGCATCAGTCCTTCAGCTAACCGAACTCTAAATCAGTGGTTCTCAACCTATGGGTTGGGACAAACGACCCTTTCACAGGGGTCGCCTAAGACCATCGGAAAACACATATTTTCGATGGTATTTGCAACCGAGACACCAATTTTATGGTTGGGGGTCACCACAAGATGAGGAACTGTATTAAAGGGCCGTGGCATTGGGAAGGTTGAGAACCACTGCTCTAAATCATTTAGGAATTTCCTCTGTCCTAATGCCTTTGAAATACACAGGCCTGTATATAGGAACTGCAGGCTAAAGCAGCTTTATCTTATCATAGCCAAGGAAGTTATCTAGCTTTCAAAAGAATTTAGGCTATTCTGGATCGTCCTTCACATTTTACACACATTCTTTGTTAAGTGGCACAGTTCCATTCCAATAAGCAGGTTGTTAAGCAAAAGGAGCATTAAGTAAACATGTGAATGAGACAGAAGAAGAGACTGCAAAAATCACTGGTTGCTAGTTGCTTATTCAGAGTTCTCTTGTACACCAATGCCAGTGTTACTCTCACTCTGACGCATATTGTGAGATGCGCAAAATTGTGTTGTAAATGGTCAGAAAATGAATGTTACATTTCATTCATTGTATTTGAAAATGTTCACTGAGGAAAATGCTTAACAGGAATGAGTATATATTTTAGAACAATAAATTAGTTCAATATTATTGAACTAAATTTCTTAGATTGAATTAGGGTTCCCCATGAGCCAGCTCTTTACGTGCTTACAGATAGTCCTCAACATATGACCAGAATTTATGTCGTTGAACAAACCGATCATTAAGTGAGACTCACGTGGCTGCCTCTGTCAACAACAACAATCCCAGTGCTTCCAGTTATCATGTTAAACAATCTTGTTGGTCATTAACAAAGTCCTGGATAAGGAGCATGGGTGCCAGAAGGGGTGGATGGAGAGATCCTGGCTCAGTTGAGGAACTGAAAATCCTCCCTGCTGAAATCCAAGCAGGATTTGCAGCTCCTGATCGAACAGACACTTGTGTGCCAGATCTCCCAGTGCCTCTCCCATCACCAGAGTCACCCACACTCCTTACCGTACCATAATATTTTAGCACAGGGAGATAATATTTAATATTTAATATAGTTTTAATTTATTTGTGATTGTTCTATGTATATGGTTTTTTAAATTCCTGTGCACCGTCCTGAGTCCCTTCGGGGAGAGGGGGCGGTTAATAAATCGAACGAACAAATAAATAAAATAAATAAATAAATAATGTCTCTCTTTGGATTTTGACTCCTTCTCATCTCTGGGGCTGGCTGAAAGGGCTACCCATCAAGGGATTTTAGCTCCCCTCTGTGCATGGAAGGGCTCCTTTGATGGGAATGCACAAACGGAGCTGAAATCTTCAAGAGTCCTTTCAGTAGGTGGCAGCAGCTTGCAATCTTTCTTACTGCTTCCCCAGTGACTTTCTGGGGAAGTTAGCAAAGATTACAAATGGCAATTACATGATGACAGGACATTTGGCACCCAGATCACAATTATGTGTCCACGGAGTTGAGGGTACAACATTTTGTATGGCTAGAACAGGCTTTATGGCATGTAAAGCACCCTTTCTGAGGCCATTGTTAGTTCAGATTATTGTTAAACAAATGGTCATACATCGAGGACTACCTGTATAAGATTTACACCCTACCTTTCGTTCAGGAGCTCAGGATGGTATACATAAGTAACACTGCATTGTTATTGTTACCTAGTTGTGTAATAAAATGTCAGTAAGCAAACAGCCAAGCCCAGGGCTGCACAGTTCAACCCTAAACTATAGATACGGTATTCACTTCTATTGGAATATGTAATAGTCCCTCCATTAATTTTTTCCAACAACAATTCTCTAAGGCAGATTGGGTTTAGAATGTATGACTGAAGGAAGCTAGGAAGCTTTCGTGGTTTTGGATCGATTAGAACCAGGGTTTCCTGAATTCCAGTTCAACACTTAATCACAATGAATTAATTACTGTATTTTTCAGAGTATAAGATGTACCTTTCCCCACCCCCACCCCCAAAAGAGTGTGGAAATTTTGGTGCTCTTATACACCAAATACAGCCGTTTTTGACCTCCTGAAGCCTGCAGAGTGCTCCTAGGGGCCAGGGAGGACAAAAACTTTTTTTTCTTACTTACCTCTTCAAAATCTTGATGCATCTTATAGACCGGTGCATCTTATAGTCCGAAAAATACAGTATGTACTATCTCCCACAAGAACTTCTATAGAACTCTGGAATAACTTACAAACATTTTTTTCTATGTAAAAAGAAATCTGATAATGATAGTACCCTCTTTTTTTGGGCCAGCAAATACATCTCCTCGGCCAGTTTCTGGAATGGAGCGAGAACGGAAAGTGAGTATGCGATTGCATCGTGGGGCCCCTGTGAATATCTCCTCATCTGATTTAACAGGTCGACAAGATACCTCACGCATGTCAACCTCACAGGTACAAACCTTTTCATTTCATGGGAAAAGAGATAAAGGGGTATAGTGTTGTTTGGCATTTATTTTCAGTTTAGAAATGCTCTGGGCTCTGAATTGAAAGGCCTACCTTAACAGCCGTTAGTTTTTAAACATGTTGACCTCTTACTTAACCAGAATCAGCTGGTGAACAGCTATTTGTGAAGGCCTCTGCTCTTGAGGCTTTACTATGAAAGAGAGGGACTGATAGCTGTGGAAATCTATAGCTGTGGTACCTGCGTGCCTCCTTTGCTTAATCCCTTTTTGGGCCTTTGTGTATTCGCAGGGTACCGATTTTTAACAGCCATGGACATTTCAGTGACTTTTGCTATACATACTTTGTGAATCGTCAACCCACATAAAGATCATGCTTTTTTCTTAACCACTGCAGATCTCGGAAACCTTGAG
>JAPKID020001482.1:0-14732 GCA_026931265.2 Tropidonophis doriae
GTTCTAAAAAATTTGAAATCCACCACTGATTGGCACCTACCTCCTGCCTTTAGGAAGTGCCCGAGGACTTGGCTGTGACGTTGTGTCTGGGGGTTCGGTAATAGTGGTGAGCCTTGGAAATAACTATATTATAGGGGGTATTATTTATATTCACTGGCTGACTGTAATTATGTTTTATTGCATTTTTTTATTGTGGTTTTAAAATAGCTGTATGTTGTGCTATTTTTTTTACTATTTCTGTTGTTCTAATTGTGAGATGCACAGAATTTCACTTCTAAGACAGACAGTAAGGAGAAAGAAAGAGAAGTAAAAATAATATCACAGAGAGAGAGGGAGGGGGGAGGGAAGGAGAGAGAGAGATATCTTGTTGATGGTATGGAGTTTTATATACAATTCACTCTTACTAATATAAAATGTACTCTGGCCCTTATTAGAATTGAATTATTTATCACACTTTTTAGTTTTCTGTATTTAAGAAAAAATTTAAAAAACATATGAGTTAGAACACAACTATCTTTGATTGACACAAGACTCTATCCTTATCTTCACCAATGGGACTTTATGTAGTATTAATATGATTAAATTATAAAGTCAATAATATGCTCTTAATTTATTTAATTTAATCAGATCAATAGAATATTCATCTAGTGGAAATCCAGGTTGTTAATTTAACTATTAAAATTCAAGTGAGCTCATATGTGGAACAGAATAAAAGGTGACCTTATCAGGAAATTGCAATGCAGCTATGAGTATGACGATCTGAACTCTATAGGGAGTATTTAAAAAAAAAATAGGGAGTATTTCAGAGGAAATGAGGATTAAAACAGAAGGCATTTTGTAAAGGGAGAAGTAGATATTTTCAAGTATTGTCTGTTTCTGAAATATTCATTATTAAAGATAACACTTTAATAACTATTTTCACCAGGGAATGTATTTCATCCTGGTGTTTATATCTATATATGCATTGACATGTATGTGCACATGGGTACACACATGTTTGCATAAGAATGTGTGTGTGTGTGTTTCTGTACATATATATGTATTCACATTCATATCTAAATATTCCTATTAAGCCAGCATAAAATATACTAGTATAAAATATTATTAAATAAGCAGGTAGCTTATTGTGTGTACCAGTTTGAGGTATTTTAAGAACAAAACAATTTAAAAACATTTTCTTCCAAGATGTTTTTTTCAACCTCCCAGTCTGGCCTACAACTCTGGAATTTCTCTCAATCTTCCGTTATGATACATGTGTAAAACTCATCAGAAATAAATGTTTCTGAGCATTTCTGATTACCATTGCTGAAAATCACATGGATGTGAAAATAGATACCAAGTGTCAAGACTCCTTTTTATACCTGTAGCAAAGATCTTTCCTTTACCTCACAAACTGTACCAAGGCCGTCTAAAGAAAAGGCGGCAACAACACACATTGTACACCTGTTCTTGCCCTTGCGGCTCTCCAATCATTTGAAGATGGCTTCATAGTGAAGTCTTATGGGCGTTGAGGCTGAGTTTGCGCATGCGCTAGTAATATACTTTTAAACGATTTACTATTTATTATTATTTTTGTATATGTTTTAACTTTCTGTGCACCGCCCCGAGTCCCTTCGGGGAGAGGGAGCGGTTAATAAATCCAATGGTTATTGGTTATGTGTATCAGCATATATACTTTCACTTGTATCTAAATGAAATGCTTGCTTTTATCTTGTTAAAATGATTTGCTAGATTCCAGGAATTTGTTTTATCTGTCCTCCACAACCCAATACTTTCCAAATGTGTGGACTACAATTCCCATCATTCTCAGTCTGTACAGTTGACACAACCAGAGGGCACCAATTGGAGAAGGATGTGCTTTTTAGTTTAATGCTAGGTTGAGACAATCAAGAGCAAAGTGGTTTTATTATGAGTTGGTTGCCTTGACTGACATTGTCTGATCTCTTCCATTATTCTTTTACAGATTTTGGCTTCAGATTATTGCATCCTGGAAAGCTGGATCAGAAGCCATCATTGCCTTTGATAATGTGTCTCTCAGCCTGGACTGTTATCTGACAAGTGAGCAAGCCTATGATTAGCTTTTAGATAGGTAGAGTGCCCATATGTCTTGCCAAAGACTAAATGCTTTCCATTACACTTAGAATGTAGGTGTAGCTTATATTTCCTGCTTTGGTCCTTCCCCATATCTTAAAAAGGAAAGATAAGGTGTCAGTCCTTTAAATTGGATTGAATTTATGAAAGCTAATGCTATTTATATTCTACGTTTTGGGTAAAAGAATCTTACAAATCTGAATGTGTTTCTTCCCTGCCTCCTTCATGAGAGTTAAGGCGGGTCATGCATCAGATGCTTTGTCAAATAGCATTTCTGCCTCAGATACATATTTCCTTTATCTGAACATTGCCTTGGTTGGGAAAGACAATTGAACATTGCTTTTCTCTGTTCCTCAAACATTATTCCCTCTGCCCATTATATTAGTGACTCCATTATTCCTGTAGTTTTACGTCACAAAGCTTTCTGCATTTATTGTGTTGAATATGGACAAGAAATTCAGTGATTTTCTAGGTAGAAAACTTTAAGAGTGCCATTATGCTGTCATATGATACTTGCTAGAGTTTGTTTGTTTCATTCAATTTCTATAGCTTCCCATTACAGTGAAAAACTCTGAGCAGCTTACAGTTCAGAAAATACCAAAAACATTTTAAAACAGTAAAAAGGATTTCAGGATTCTGTGTAAGTCTTTTAGGACAGGTCATAAATCACTTTTTCCAAAGCCATTGTAATTTTGAATTATTGTTAAATGAATGGTCACTTAGTCTGGGACTACCTATATTTATTGTGTAGCTATTTTACAACCGTGCTGCATAGCATCCCAAACGAAACCTCTCCTTTCTTTTTTAATAAATTTCATTTGCTTGCACATTTTGTGCAGTAATGCAAATAATGTTCAATTTTAACATCTACAATTATGAAGAAATATAAAATAAGAATATAACAAAAGAAACTACTGTTATGAAAATTATATAAATTTGCTGTGACTGGGTGGTTATACATCTACTGGAATTTTTCAATTATAATTAACTATGTCCTTTCTCCTTCTTAGCATCTTCTTCCTTCCTTCCTTCCTTCCTTCCTTCCTTCCTTCCTTCCTTCCTTCCTTCCTTCCTTCCTTCCTGTTTCCCTTTCTATTTATTTCAAATCATGTTAAAGCAATAATAGATGCCTAGCTACTTTTCCCTTTAACACTATGTTTATTTTGGTTGCAATCATTTGGCCTGATTTAATTCACCAGCTGTTGCTCTACTAACTTTTTAAAACCTACACACTTAGCCCTACACAATCCACTGCTTTTTGTGTTTCAGTCAATGAAGAAAAGACATATCGACATAGCAGACCAGATGCAGGCAATCTGCTCTATGAAAGAGGTAGGGGAGAAGGACGTTTTGAAGAAAAACCAACACAGTTTACTGTTCCAGTTGGCTTTCAAGGTAGGATATTGACTTTTTGACAATGATTTCAGAATGATTGGAACACTCACAAGAGTGCAGGTTTTCAATGCACTGTTGGCTAGGAGGCGATCAAATGACAAAAAGAGAATGACTGACACTAGATAACCAACACCAGTATTAGTCAATAAGAATTAAAGTTAATACCAGCCTGTGCACACACTTTAAAGATTAAAGGTATCAATCCATATAAATAATTAAAGTATTCAACTGTTCAAAAACATCAATAAAAGAAAAATATTCTGAAGTAAAAGTGAAACTCAGGAAGAATTGAGGCATTCAGGGAGAACTGAGGGTTTACTTTATAGCTTACAATATGTAGGAAAAATTGAGATAACCATGAATGGAGTTCTCCAGTTCATTCCTCTGGTTCTATCTAGGAGGTCCTATTGTTGTTATTATATAGACAAAATTGTTAAATCATAGGTGCCAGTTCTTTAGCTGATATTGCCCTTTATATGCATTCCCTTCTTTCCAACAACCTACTGTATGTGTGCTAATAATCATATTAATATAGACAAAATGTGTAATCACAGCTGCCAGTTCTTTAGCTGTTTTGGGCTTTCATACACATTGAGTTCTTCTCAACAACCTGCTGTAGGTGTGCTAGTAACCATTGAAACTACCATGGTTGATTTATGCCATAATCTTTCAGTTTCAATTTTCAGATCACAATACTTTGTGATCTTCTTCAATTCTTTGCCTATTCTACTATCTCCTAGTAGCTCCACATCAATTATCCGCACTTTCTTCTGTTCACCCACAGTTAAGACTGATGTGCTATATGCCAAGATTATCGGTTTCTATGTGTAAATCCCACAATATTTTAACCTGCTTATTTTTAACTACTTTTTCAACTCTTATATTCCCAACAATTTTCCCACTATTTTGTACTGGTGTTCCAGTGAATCATGTTGATGACTGTGTTATATTTTTTTTATAATCAGTTTGTGTGATTGTCTTGCATGAGCTGAGTATATGATCTACTGTTTCTTCCGTCTCTTTGCACAATCTGCATTTTGATTCATTAGACAATTTTTAAATTCTGACCTTGATTGCATTAGTTCAAATAGCTTGCTCTGGAGCAGCCAAAATCAAGCCTAGACAATCATTTTGTAATGTTCCAGTTATAAGCTATTGCCAGTATTTATCTTTATCCACTTTTCACTTGATCTTTCTGGAAATTAAACATGTTTTTTTATTGCCAGTATTCTCTGTGTTTTTATTATGTTATTTCAATATTCACATTCCAATTCATGCTTTTCCTCTTTGACAGTTTGTTAGACTTAAGATAAATCTCCACCTCCATTACTGCAGCACAGGTATTATTACATTATAATGCAAAATGAAGAATTATTAGCTTTTTAGTTTTTGGGTTCAGGCAGTCCAATTCAGCCTGTCTAGTTAATAATACCAACTGTATATGGCCCAGGCATTTATTGCTTTGATGGTGTTTCCCCAATTCAATTTTTTCTTTAGTATTATTCTCACTCTTTTAATGTATTCTTTATTAATCACATTGTAACTTGTCCATGCTTGTTGTTATCCAACTGTAAAATGCCCAAACATACATTTTATATTTTATAATTGCAAGTTGCCTTATTCAGCAATTGTTTAAAATTATAATGGCAACCTGTTTGCCATTATATTTCAGAATGACAAAACATTTGTAAATGTAATGCTGCTTTATGAGAATTATAGCATACTCTAAGCAGTTGCATTGCAGCTTGGAAAATCTGGGGTCCCTAAACTCGACCTCTTCCTGCTTCTCACTCTACCCATCCCTGTGCTCCACTGGTCACAGTAAAAGCCTGTGTCCCTCCATCTATCTCTAAACTTTCCCTTCTCCATTACTGGCCAAGCTAGCAAATTCTATCTTCTGCCTATTTCTTGAATATACTGTATGAGGTGAAGCAGGTAACAGAGGAGGTGCAGGAAGGGGAAAATGGTAACGATGCTGCAGGGGCTGAATGACAGCCATTGGCTATCACTAAGTGATGCAGAGGATCACTTGGTCTACTTGGTCAACCAATGCCCCCCTGAAGCTTAAGACTCTCTCATACAAGATATTTGGAGATACTTCTCCCAGGATCTGGTATGAAAGAGGATGGAATGACATATTTAGGCTTCATTCCTGGTGGCTATTAAGTCATCACAAAGCGATGCAGAAAACTCTTCACTTGTCTGTCTTCTTACAGCCCAGATCTGATAGCTCTTGTGAAAAAAAAGGCAAATGAGAAAACTGAGGAATATACATGTGCCTATGAGAAAAAAACGTGAGAGAGATACAGATTACAAACCAAGACTGTGATGTTTATCAAAGAGAGATGTTGCTTCCTTACATAGATATATGCCTAGTACATATTTATTCTTTGTGGATAAGCAAACTATTCAGAGTTAGAAAGGTAGCAAGAATAGATAACAACAAAAAAAGATAGCCCAAAAGATTAAAAAGCATGAGATATTCTCTTCAGGAACGTTGATCTAACTTTTACAAGTCTAGTTTACTTTCTCTGCCGGTGCCATTCTACATTTATTGTAAATTTCACTCTTTCTTTTTTTTTTCTTTAATGATATTTTTCCTTCCAATCCTCTTTTGACAGTACCAAAAATGGTCTGTCCCACACTTATGTCATTCTTGTCTCTTTCCTTAATTGTCAACTTATTCTTGTAGATAATGAAATTGATAATGTTTTAGATTAATATGCATTCCTGTTCCAGTTGTACAAATGAATACAAATGTTTAAGATTTGTATATGAATCATATGAGAATCCCAACGTTTCTCTTTCAAAAAGCAACTGGATTTTCTTGTTTTTCTTTGAAGACCTTTGACTTCTCATCAAAGTACTGAAGAAGCTTCTTGGATGAGAAGCGAAAATCTTCAACGAAAAACAAGGAAGTTCAGTTGCCCTTTGAAAGAACCCCTCTGGGATAACCATGACCTGGATGACTGAGAATCTCCATAGACATGAATCATTTGAGAACTTTTTTGAAGCAGGTGTTTCAAACCAAAGACTTTGCATTTCCATTCCTTCTGGGCAATATAACCAATATATTCAAACTGACAAGTATTATGTGCTTCAAGTGTACTAACCCAAGCCCAGTTTTATCCCAAATATTTTAATGCCCTTCTTTGCGAAGTAAGATCATTAATCTGGAGAGTACCTTGCAAGCCAACATGAATGGGTTGCCAGCACCTCCTGAATGCAGAGCTACATCAGCATGCTGAGAGCACATTTAGCACACATGATTGGGTATTTTCTCTTATTTGTGAGAGCTTTTTTCTTGATGGTTACATGTCCCTCATCATAAAAGTGACAGTCTAGCATTCCTGCTGGAAACTAAAATTGATTTGGCTACAGCTCTGCAGGAGCTATCTGCTTTCAGTTTGAAAATAAAGCTAAAAGGCACAGCAGGGATGGAGGGGGAGATAAGTTTTCCAGCACAGCAAAATCATCTATTTACTTCCCTAGAACAGCCTAATTACTTGTCCACAGGATAAAATTAGATGTCAGCAACAAGAAGGAGTAAGCAGCAAAATAACATTAAGAGTTACCGATAAGGTACTTATTTATTTATAAGTTATATACTGGTTAATCTTTAGCAAAAGCTCCTAGAACTCTTTGCAAGAATTAAAAAGGTCAACAAATATCAAATAATAAACATTCCCTAAATTCCAGCATAAAAATAAACTAAGTGCAAATAAACAACTCTGAAAGCAAATATTATATTGTGATTTACATTGACAACTGTGCAAGTTCACAGAGGAAACACCTGCCCAGATGTTCTCTAAAGTCTCAAGATCTATATAAGAAATCCTTCCTTAATTTGAAGTCAAGTGATTGTCTCAGGCTGATAACAGAGAAATCTTCTGTAATTTTTAGATCAGTTTCATTCAGTTTGAGAAGAAAATATTTCAGAAGAACTTCCCCAGTGCAAAGGAATTTATGGGTAAAGTGGACTATACTATTCTTGTGTTTGTTTTGTTATGAGATGACCTAGAAGTAAGTGTAAATCTCTCATTTTTGATTGCACAATACTTTATTTAGTTATCCACAGGTTCAAAAGAAGTGAGAGAATCTCTGGACTTTTTCAGTAGTGGTGCTGCTACCTTATTATCATTAAACTAGAGTCTTGCTCTTAAGAAATTGTTGGAGATTTTTTGTGAAATATTTTTTATTAATTAATTTATTAATTTAATTTGAATATAGCCCTCTCTCCCTTTTGGGACTCAGGGCAGTGCACAGGGATAATAAAAAGATTAAATACATATAAATACAATCAATTGGATAAATTTAAAATTAAATTAAATAAATTTAACCCATGCTAAAATGTTAAGAAATCTTATTAAAACGGTGGTAAAAACAAACTATGTCAGGCCGGCCACATGAAAAAAATAGGTCTTTAATGCTCGACGGAAGAGGCGAAGGTCCGTGATAGTATGAAGGTTGGGGGGCAGGCCATTCCAGAGGGCTGGGCCCGCCACAGAGAAGGCCCTTCCCCTGGGAGTTGCCAGCCGGCATTGTCCAGTGGACGGCACCCTGAGGAGGCCCTCCCTGTGGGAGTGGACAGGTCAGATGGAGATATGTGGCAGGAGGCGGTTCTGCAAATAACCAGGACCCATGCCATGGAGCACTTCAAGGATGGTCACCAAAACCTTGAAGCGTACCCGGAAGGCCACAGGCAGCCAGTGCAGCTCGCACAGGAGAGGTGTTATGTGGGAGTGTCTTGGTGCTCCCAAGTTCCCCCACGTGGCCGCATTCTGCACTAACTGGAGCCTCCAGGTGTACCTCAAGGGAAGCCCCATGTAGAGAGCATTGCAGTAGTCTAGGAGGGAAATGACAAGAGCTTGCGTGACTGTGCGCAGGGCGTCACGATCCAGAAAGGGGTGCAACTGGCATATCAGGTAAACCTGTTAAAAGGCCCCCCTGGCTATGGCTGTCACATGGTCATCCAAGGACAGCCAAGAGTCCAGGAGGAGTCCTGGGGGCTAATGACTCACCCCTGATAGCCAGAAATGGAACCAACTGGCTATGTCGTGGCACCAGAAACCACAGCCACTCGGTCTTGGACGGGTTGAGTTGTAGCCCATTCCTCCCCATCCAGAAAACCCATTTGTGAACAGTTAGCATTTAGATCTATGCTCAACAGAGATGTCTGCAAAATTTGATAATAAAAAGATAAAAATGCAGAAAATAATAACCTCAAAATGACGCTATAGAGCACTGCACACCAGAACAACTATTAGACCAAGACAGTTTTTTCCCGAATGCCATCACTCTGCTTAACAACTAATTCCCACAATACTGTCAAATAATTTACTAAGACTGTATTAATATTATTCTTCTCTTCCTTACTAGTATCTATCTCTTCCAACTTGTAACTATAAACGTGTTGCTTATATCTTTCAATTTATATTATTTTTAATTGTTTTCTAATACGATTTGATAGCTTATTATTAACCTTGACTATCACTAAATGTTGTATCTTTTTATTCTTGATGAATGTATTTTATTCTCCTTATGTACATTGAGAGATATACATCAAAGACTAATTTCTTGTGTGTCCAATCACACTTGGTCAATAAATAACTCTAAAAAGCCAAGATGGTGATCCCAACAGTGTGTTTGAAGTTCCTCCTGATGTACATAAGAACATTGATTGCACCATCATGAAATCACTAATGCTCAGATGTAAAAAAAAAAAAAAGCAACCATCAAAATAAGATGCTTTTATCTTGCTATTACAATTGCACAATCTAACTGGTCATTCTTGAAATGTGCCAGTTACTGTATTAAAAATAAAGAAGAAAAGAAAAAAACAAATAAATCACAATAGCCTGATATTTTAATATTTCTGCTACATTTATTTTCCTTCTCCATTTTGTTTGACGAATCTTATGACAAAGTCCGTATCTGCCATGAAGAAATTTTTTATAGAAACTGACTAACAGTTACCTTTTTCCATAAATTAAAAACAGATGTAAAAATTGATTCTTAAAAGATAAGGTGCTCATGGTTGTCTGAGGGAGCAAGGATGTCTTTTCCTCTCAGCTTTTTGGGAGTCTGACACAGCAAATGATAATAAATGAAAGCACTTTAGGAAGAAAAAAAAAGCCTATTTTATTGCTCCTGGGAAGAATGATACTTCAAGTACAGACTATCCTGCTGTTCTATGGCAGCAATATAATGTGACATAATACAAAATCCATTTTGCATAAGCTATATATTGCAAATGCAAGCAAATGCTTAAGGAGCCATATTGTCCTTTCTTGCTAGATCTGATGCCACTGAGCCATAAAGCAGCATTTCAGATGGTCTTTTTTTTATTTATTTTGAAAGTCCTTGACAGACACTCTTACTCATGAAATCAGCAAGTAGCATCTATCTTTGGAGGCTTTATCATGGCATTTACAAATTTCATTAGATATAATAAAACTACTTTGAAAAAAAGACAGAAAGAGCAGCAGGTTTGTTTTTCTTTTTAAACATAATCAATATTCACAGCTTTAATCCACATAAGAGCAAACATTTTGCAATGCCATTTGGGTTAGAATATGAAATAATGGTGTAACTGCAGCTGCACTTCGACTTCAAAGAAAACAGTACAACAAAACCACCATTACCAGACTGCACTTTGTCTTTATTTATCTATTTATTTAATCCTGACATTTCTGTGTTACTACAATCTAAAGGCCTCTGACTGACATACAGTAGAAGCAAAGATTAATAACAACACAACAAACAGAAAATAATGTAACATAAACCAAACTGCAATGGTGTCACCAAACAGGAGCCAACCCCATATTTATAATTTCCCCCAAATACTTTTTCTGAAATTTTCAACTTCCCACAGAAACTACACAAGGAAGCTGAACGGGGTCCTCTATTTCTGTGAGCAAATTATTCCTAAAGAATAGGTTATTTCTAGAAATAATAACTTAATGTCCAGTTATTCCTACCATTAGTTTTCTATCTGAACCGTCACCTCGCTAAGATTACCTGAATGTTCAACCCACTGCTCCTTCTCTTAAACAAAGGACTTTGCTGAAAGTCTTCATTAAGAGCTTTGTGTAGGAGTGAGATGCATTACAAATCAAATAAATAGAACAACTGAGTTACTTCTGTCTACATGTCAGTACATTCTTAAATAACACCAATATTTTCCTGCCTTTTTCTCCCTCTCCAGGATGGCAGGTAGGAAATGGGGTTGGGTGGGGGAATGTCAGTCTTGTAATAGCCATCTTGAGCCCAGGGTAATGCTAAATCCTCCACAGCTCCAACTGGTAAAATGGGGAGGGGTTTAGTCTTACCACTGGCTAGCCATTAAGGTATGCTAACAAAAGTAGGCATATGTGGGCCCTCAAGTCCCACTCCTGGACAAATCCTTGCACTTTTCTTGACAAGAAGTGGCTTGCCATTACCTGTTTCCTGGTGTTGGAAGAGAATGACTGGCCCAAGGCTCCCAAACTGACTTTGTGCCTAAGATGGGACTAGATTTATAGATTCCTAATTTCTACCCTAATACATAACCACTACACAAAAGTAGCTACATCACTACAGAAAACTGTCCTCCAAGAGAATGTAATAAAAGGGAAACCCCATGAAAAGAGGACAATGGTAAAGAAAGAGGGATTTTTTAAAACAATTAAATACAGTATACTCCAACTAAACTGTACAGTGGAAATAAATATTAGATATGTGTATACTAAATCTATATGGATTAGTTTTGATGCACATGCCCTTTCTTAGTACCCATCTAGCAGCCTTCTATTGTCTAGCAAAATTTTGAAGAGTGCCCTTTCTCCTTCACTAATATTTGCATCATAGTGACACAGGATGTAGGTTACATGAAAGTCATGCCTTTCATAAGTCACAATAAACATGTCTTTTGATTATTCTGTTTTGGCATTTAGACAAGTTAGTTTACTAATGTCATTTTTTTAGAACTACTTGCTCATAGGCATTTAAGGAAAATACTAAAATAATTTGGGATAAAATTGAAGTGAGAGAAAACTGGAAGAAATATTCTAGATATTTGCACATGATTATCAAAGAGCAGAGTTTAAAAGATTGCTATGAATGTTAATGCACAGGAAAAATGATAAAAGAAGTCACAGCGACTATGAGAATACTGAAAACAATAAGGCTGCAGATGTAAATGGTATAACTGGGGGGAAAGTAAAAATATGGATTGATTGATTTATATATGGAGTGGCTGTGGGACTTGTTTATCATATGTGTGAAGACTGCATCTCTATCTGACAATAGGAAGAAAGCTGTTACTGTTCCCCCTATTCAAAGGTCAAGATAATAAGATTGAATGGAAACACCATAGATATAGTAGACACACATAGAAAGGTGTTTCAGAGACACAGCGTGATACCAAATTTGTCTGCTACTGGAACAGCAGACACATAGAAGCCGTTCCTCCTGGCCATTATTTTTCCTATGGGTGGAAGAAAGAAGCACAATCATTTAAGCCCAGAGACACAATAAATAGGGCTTGCATTTATTAATTACAGATTAGCCATTAGAATAGTGCTGTAATGGCTTCATTCAGTTTTCTACAGTAAATGAAGCTCTTCATATTCCTGAATACCTGTTTATGTATTTCCACTCCAGCTTCCTTAGAGAAGTCTAACAAAAGGCCCTTGTCAGAATTCTGATCAGAAAGGTACAAGCATAAAATCCAAGAAATGCAGGGTTCTTTTATTCCTGATGGGGGTTGGGCAGACTTTTTTTTTTGTCCCTTCAGCAGCTGATTGATAAATGTATGAAATGTGAGAAGAAATATTTACTTTACCATTGTTGATTCAGAGAAAGTGCATGCTTAAGTGAATCAGCTTGAATAATGGAATGTTTTGCTTGCTGAGTGCAGTAAGAGCAATATGATGGAAATAAAGTATGCATGAGAATAAACAACTTTCTTAGCAAATGGTTGAACAGCAAGAGGAAATAAGTGAAGGATATGTAATATCCATGTGGTTGTCTGATAATAAGAAATACATATGTCCTGGGGAGGTAAAAGTATGCAGATGATATTTTTGTATGCGGGTGATATTGTGCTGTTGGCTGAGAACCTGAAAGATTTGCAGATTGTATTTTGTATTGAAGTGTAGCTGAACTTGAATATATAAAAGACCAAGATAGCTGTGTTTGACAGGGAAAAAAGGGTCAACATGTTTGCCAACAAAAATGGTTAAAAAAATCTAGAATAAGTAGATGAGTCAGTGTGCCCCTGAAGAATGTTTATTAAAGATGGAGTAACATATGAAGAAATTTTAATATAAGTAAATTCTGGTAAAAAGATAATGGGTATGATGCGGTCTGATGCAGGGATTAAATCTTTATTGAAAGGGAAAAAAATCCTATGTTTATAAGAATCTGCTTCTTCCTACTTTATGATATGGATCTAAAGTTGGGGATGTCAGATAGATATAGGAATAAGTTATCCACCCACTTATTTTTGTTGTTAATTAGATAACATACTAAGAGAAATGATAAAAATATTACAACTGAGTTGTAGAGGCCTGGAATGTCCATGAGACCTGGAATTTGTAACCATCTTTTATGCATCATATTTTCCATTGAGAAATAATTTTTATTGTGTTCTAATATGTGTTACTTAATCAACTGTGTCTCATGCTCTTTTTTAGTATGACTTCTTATAATTAATTCTCTATCGTCTTCTCATCTCCTGATTGAGTAGTAAGGTACTCTATATCTGCATTTTTACTGTTAGGGCACATCCACGTATCTCCCTAACTTTAAAATACCCCTCTCAACCATTCTTTAAGGATACATTTTCATGAGTGCAGATAGCTTTGGAGTTCTCTCAACTTTCCATCTGCTTCTAACAGAAGTTTCACTTCTTTGTACAATGTGTGGCACTTTGGTCACAAACAAACTAAACTGGCAGGAGTAGCTGGTGTAAGTATGCCAACTCCCCTAAGGGGGGCAATGGTTGTGGCTGGCAGGCAGATTGTCTGTGCCATCTGCAGGCCATGTATTTGTCAAAAATACAATTAGTGTACTTCTAGCGATTTTGGTATCTTTGAATTTATATTTATTCTTCTCAGCCATATCCTCCATATATAGTATAGAAATTGCTAGAAATAATGCTATTCCAAATACATGCCATTCATATTGTCATAAAGGGATCTGGGAAGGTAGAATGAATGTGACTTCAAAGATGCTGAAATTGCCTGAAATAATATTATACTTAACACTATATATAATTAGTGTTATATCTGTGCTGAACATCAAAACCTTGCCAACTGTTTACAGCCAAAATAAGATTTCATAAAGTCTTTTTTAACCAGATTAATGGGTAGGGGAATGGGTAAATAGATATATTTAAAGCTTAATTTAACTCTAGATAAATTGGGCCGAATTTTCTTTGATTTCTGCCAGCTGCACATAGATGCAGTAAATCATAACTTTATTTTCCAAATAAAGTATGGATGTAAAGATATCCTGACACTTAAAATCCCCCAAACCTTTAAGAATCATTTTCCCTTTTTTCTTGTTGTATAGATATTGGTTTAAGGTGCCTTTTTCCCTCTTAAGCTGTCTAAAAAAATTTAAGTTGGCCTTTTGCTCCTCTTACACTAACAACTTTCTTCTTCCAGAGCCATTATTATGGCATTAGAAGCAGAAAACACTGAAAAATGATTCTCAGCATTTATGTTGATGAACCATATTCATTTCCACTTTATGGTTTGCATCTTTTTTTTTTCTTTTGGGGTGTGTGCCTGTATGTTTTTGACTAGGTCTTGACTCTTGGTGATATTTTCAGAACTTTTTTTGCCATTGCCTCCTCCTTAGAGCTAAGAAGAAATGCCTGCTCCCAAGTCCCCCTGCTGTCCTCGTGCCTATAAAAAGATTAGAATTTACTATCTTCTAGTTTCTAGCTAACTACTTTTAATCATTCTGCTATCATATTGTATCCTGCCTAAATGCTAGATTTTACAATTAAATATGTAGTAATTAGAACAGGCCTTTTTTTCTGCCATTTACTTCCAATCCATTGAAAACTTGTGAAATTCTTTGCCTTTGATTGTAAGTTTCATTTATCACCTGTGGCCAACATCAGTTCTGATGTGTGTGTGTTTGTGTTGTAATTTTATATACATATATGTACATACCTAATATTACACACATAAACACATATATATCTGAGTGTGTGTGAGTGTAATTAGATAGATAGATAGATAGATAGATAG
>JAPKID020001483.1:0-14728 GCA_026931265.2 Tropidonophis doriae
ACGCCGCCCCGAGTCCCTTCGGGGAGATGGGCGCGGCTTATAAATTGAAAAATAAATAAATAAATAAATAAATAAATTCTTTTCCCACTAATTTGGTGGAGATTTTCTATAGGTCATTTGCAACTAGCTTCATTTTTAAAACCATTTTGGAGGTCGCTTTGATAGCCTATCAATCAGATAGCCCTGAAAAAGATTCTGAATATCTCACTATGAAGTTTCAGTGACCTCTGTGGTGAAACGGGGTTTACTGGCTTAAAAGTATCACAGCTGCTTATAAAATTCTTTTGGAGCTAAATAAATAAACATTTCTTTGTCATCACTCCAAAAATGAGAAATTTAGCTCTTATATTAATATTTGATTTTACATTAAGGCTAATTTTTTTTTCTTATTATTTTCCCCTCTGACAGCATATTTTGAAAAGAGAAGAGAGAAGCATTATTATATTGGATTCTCGTCTCAGATCCAAAACTGACAAGGTGCTTTGGGGAAGGCCTGGGCTAACTATAGTTGGTACCTCTGTGAAGAAGCTGAAATTTTTCCAGTGCTCACACAGTATCTGGGCAATCTTAAGAAAATATATGTTAGTGTTAAGGAGCTGTTACAAGACTAACCATGCCCATTCCAAGGCATCAGGTTGCATACTGTTGGCATCTCGTTAAGTCCATATATCCCTGGGATTTGGAGTCCATTATATGAGTCCAAGAAAAGATGTGCCTTGCTTCAGTTGATTATGAACAATTAACAGTTTAAGTTGTTTGAACAGAGAGTATAGGACAGTGATGGCGAACCTATGGCACACGTGCCACAGATGGCACACAGAGCCATTTGGCAGGGCACGCGAGGCGTTGCCCTGTCAGCCAGCCAGCATGCATGTGTGCGCTGGCCAGCTGATTCGGTCATTTTTAAAGTCATTTTTCACCCTCCCCAGGCTTTATAGGAGCCTTTGGAGGACGAAAACAGTCCCCTCGTCTCCCCAGAGGCCCTTCGAAGGCTTCAGGACTAAAAATGATGCTACAAGCAAACTAGAAGTGACTGTTTTCACCCTCCCCAGGCTCCTATAAAGCCTCTGGAGCCTGGGGAGGGTGAAAAAAGCATATAAAAAATGGGGGGAGTGCCTGTCATGCATGCATGCGCACTGGGGCATGCGTATTGCATTATGGGTGCGGCATGCCAGCGCACGACCCCCCTGTGGTACCCCCCTTATGGCACACGAGCCTAAAAAGGTTCGCCATCACTGGTTTAGGACATACAAATTGCTACTTTTAATATACCGTAATTCTGGGCTTAATTCCTAAATGATCATTTAATTTCTCACAAAGGTTACCAGCATCTCTCTTTCTTTTTGTTTTTATATACTGGTTCTTTTCTTTTCTTTGATTTATATTTTCCATTTATTCACTGCCTTTGTCCTCTCAGCTTTCTGGCTGTTTTTCTTAAAAGAAAATAGCACCTTTAGCTTTTATTTACTTATATCAGAGAATTGAACTACTGTTAATAACACACATTCTCAATAAAGGCTTGTCCCTCTTCATGAATAAAAAAAATGGAACATCTACATTTTTAGTATTGCATGATAAATCAAGACATATACAAGAAATTAGTCATATTTCTCAAATAGAAGAACGCATACAGGTTCCTGACTATATACATACATACATACATACATACATACATACATACATACATACATACATACATACATTCCTGGATGCAGATTTTGTAAAAGGAAATTTTAAAAGGCATGGAGAATGAAGTATCTTGTGAATTTTATTGCTTTAAATGAGCATGTGGCAAGGGAAATATCATTAAGTTGTGTACAACATTTTGCTCAATGGCCTTGCAGATTATCTGTGTACAGAAAAGAACAGGAAGGAAGAATTTGTTGGAAGGTGTGAAAAAATGTGGTGTTATTTGCTTTTACTTCTGCTTTGCTTAGAAAAGTCATTCCATAAATTTTCATTTGGCATATAAACCATTGTTTCTTTTTTGGGATTAATTCACATGGCATCTTAAGCCAAAATAAACAAGCCACATTATGCTTGAGCAAGTATTACATGTGAAGCAGAACTGAATGACACACACTGGCAAAAACAAACTAAAACCACCCTAATAAATAAATAAATAATGACAGTGGAATTGGTTTAGGAAGCACTGCTGGCATCTTCTAGAAGTAAAGGATGAATTATTTTTTTAAAGCAATTTTAAAACCCTTTCATTTGCTTTTTAAAAAAAAATTAAAGTAAGAAGGGGAAAAAATAAACTGATTTCTCTCCAGATAATTTCTAAGGGCTCCAAGTGCATTGTAAATGGATGCCTTTATCCATAAGCCAATTTGCTGAATTTCATAGACTGCTTTTGTATTTCTGTTTGCCAAGCAGCGACATCCTCAGCAGAAATCGCTCATGGTTTAATACTGTCTCTTAACACTCTGCATAATTGCTGGGTTTTATCTGCTCACTGGAAAGGCTGTAGCATAAAAAGAGGGGCTGAGGCATACAGTGGGAACAGAAAAACAATTCATGATGATTTCAGTGAAATGCATTTGCTGCAAAGGTATGCAGCTTGACTTGAGGAACATGACCAAACTTGTAGTCTCCACCCTGACCTTATAGATGGACAAAATGCCATATTTGCAAATGAATGAGATATATGACAACCTAAAATTCCATTATACTGAATAAATGTGGTTATTTGATAACATTGTTTGCATTATAAATATCATCAGCCCTTAACTAGCTGGCTAAGAACTCCATCTCTATTACCACAATACCATGTGCTTCACAGCTACTTGATATTTATTTAGCAGGCAATGAGTCCAATACTAAATTCATGTTCCATGCATAGTGATGGGAAATGAATGGCTCAGGGGAGCAGAAAAGCAATGAGATGCAGAGCTTAGTGCCTCCATTCAGCCCATAGTTGCCAAAGAGAAGCAACGAGCAATGGGAGCAGCTTTGATGCAGCCCATTGAAGGCCACGTGTGTTGTTTATACTGACACAATTTGCAAGCATTAGAACTAATTACAAATAGGAATTAGGCAGGTATCCAGCCATCATGATGCCATTAATAGAAGCTAGAGGCATATGGTGACTGATAAGCATAATTGCAAACATATACATTGTCTTGTTCAGCCAGACTTGTTTTAGACTAACATTCTCTTTCTACTGCTGATCAGCATATATATTTCCCATAGAACACCCAAAGAGTTGCTGTGACATCCTGCTTTTTGCTCTCTCTTCTGATGATTGAGGCTCATTGTGCTATGATGGATCCATCAGGCTTAACATAAATGGAAACACATTTCCTGAAGGAAAGGAGTAAAGTTCTCAATAAATTAGTTTCCATCTGATCAATCTGGGAAATAAGCAGGCATTGTTCAAGAAAGAAGCAGAAAGAGTAGAATGGATTTAGAAGGAAATTAGGAAAATTAACCTGTAGGGCAGGGGTCTCCAACCTTGTCAACCTTATGGTTTGTAGACTTCAACTATTTAGAACGACCTCTGACCTTCGCTCCTTCCGGCAAAAGCTCAAGACACATCTATTCCGGCTAGCTGGCTTGGCTTGATCCACTCTGCCTCCCCTATGCTGCAATTTTAAATTGTTTTTAATTAGGTTTTATGGGTTTTTAATTTTTATCATTGGGTACAGGGTTAATTTAATTGTGTTTTACCTTGTATATAGCATTTGTTTTTGTATGATTTTTTAATTCCACCTGTACACCGCCCCGAGTCCCTATGGGGAGAGGGGGCGGTATAGAAATTTAATTAATTAATTAAATAAATAAATAATAAATTTATATGATGTTGTGACATTGATGCACAAAGAAAAGTTGCATGGCATCAATGCCAGCTTGAGTTTTGGACTCCAAACCTGGCAGAAACCGGGTCATAAATAATATAAACTGTAGCATCCTACAATTTAATATTAGCTCACTGGTAACTATGTAAAGGCCCTGGTCATGCCTAACTTTATTAAATAAGGCTACCCAGCTCAACCCTGACTTCTGAATGATATACAATTGAAACAGTAGAATATCTGAAAACAAGTCATCCATGTGGAGGTCTTTCAATGAATTATTCTTTGCCTTACTGAATCTCTAAGGATTTTGTTTCTTCTTTATTCTTTTCCATCACTTGACTTGTTTGCATTGGTAGACAGCTTCTGGCAGACTATGACTCTTGGAAGCAGTAGTGCCAAGTCCTCAAGGAAAACTAGTGATTTTCCAATCACAAAAACGCTGTGTCAGCAGGCTTGCAAAGACCTAGGCAGGATGTCAGATAAGCTTGATCTAATACAAGGGCATAAATTTATCTTCATTTCCAGCTTAAATTCAAATTATTGCTAGATCCACAAGAGTTGTTCTTGTTGTTGTTGTTTTTTAAAAATATTTTTTATCAGGGAACAAATGAAACATTTTGATATGAAAAATTAGAAGAATAATGATATACTGGCAAATAATAAAAATCTTACAGTATTTTTGATTAAATGATTCAACTAATAATTTATACAATAATTTATACAATTATACAATCATATAATCATAGCACTGGAAGGGATCTTGAAGGTTTTCTAGTCCAACTCCCAGCACAAGACAGTCCTTAACCCATCCAAGGCAAATTGTTGTCCATTTTTTTTCTTGAAAACCTCCAGTAATGGAGTGCACACAACACAAATTGTGTGGCAAGTTGTTCCATTGGCTAATTGTTCTCACTGTCACTAAATTTCATCTTAGTTCCAAGTTAGGACTCCATCTAATAGGCATCTACCAACTGCTTCTTCTCCTGTCCTCAGGTGCTTTGCTGAATAAATAGACTCTCTCTTCCCAGTGACAAGTATTGGAAGATGGCTATCTTGTTACTTCTAAACCTTCTCTTCATTAGGCCAATCACCCTTAGTTGCCTTAGCCTTCCATTGTACACTTTAGCACCAGGACTCTTTATCATCTTTATTATTTGAGTCTGCACTCTTTCTATTTCAAGCCCCCCATCTTGGTCATTTATGAAGATGGTGAGACAGAGGTGGTATTCAGCAGGTTCTGACCAGTTCTCTTATTGTCTTTCAACCATGCTGCTAGATGTATTTAAAATTCATTCAGACACCATGTTCGCCTCTTCACAATTACTACGTACACTCATAGCTGTGTACTTCTCAAAGGGATGGAAATATGAAACCTGTGTGACTCAAAGGCTATTAAATGGTCTCCCTCCACTTTTTCCTATACACTTTTCTGTCTATACCAATGATATAACCAACCTACATTTTGCCTTCAATTTCTCTACAAATGTTAAGTGCAGCTCTTGGCTTCAAAAGATTCCCACATCCTGTTCCACAACAAAATACAGTTCAGCTCCGTTAAGTGGCAAGTAAACATCGCTTCAATGTTTCAGGAAGAAGACCTTTTATTCCAGTTATCTAAAAGACACTTTCCATACTGAAAAACCTTCTTTCTGGCAAGATTTAATACCATTAAACCGTCTGTGCCTTCTATGTTACTGGAGAGGAGAAATAACAACAGCCTGGTTCACTCAAATATAACCCTTCCAATAGGGAGCTATTGAATCTCTTCTGTTATTATGCATATTCCGCATACTAACAGAGTTGTGGTAGTGCAGATGTTAGAATGCAGTATTGCAGATTAATTCTGCTGACTGCCAGCTGCCAGATTGTTGGGGGCGATATGCTGACTCCGTAAACCACTTAGAGAGGGATGTAAAGCACCATGAAGTGATATATACGTTTAAGTGCTATTGCTCCTTCATTGCCATTTTTACATAAGTTGGTGTTAAAACATCTCCACCCGTGCTTTTAAATTTTAAATTATCGCGAGAAAAAAAATACTCTTTCTTCTGTTGGATATTTTAGGCAGAAAAATTCAGAAAGTCATATACAATGGTTCTGGGTTTTCCAATTGTCCCAACTAGGTAAAGGTTCCCCTCTCACATATGTGCTAGTCATTCCCAACTCTAGGGGGCTGTGCTCATCTCCATTTCAAAGCTGAAGAGCCAGCGCTGTCTGAAGACGTCTACGTGGTTATGTGACTAAACACCGAAGGGGCACGGAACGCTGTTACCTTCCCAACAAAGGTGGGCCCTATTTTTCTACTTGCATTTCTACGTGTTTTTGAACTGCTAGGTTGGCAGAAGCTGGGACAAGTAATGGAAGCTCACTCTGTTACATGGCGCTAGGGATCTGAACCATCAAATTGCCGATCTTTCTGATTGACAGGCTTAGCATCTTAGCCACTGAGCCACCGCATCTCTATTGTCTCAATTACATATACCTTTTTCATATGCCTCAGGGGAAAAAATAGTTTACTAAAGTCCTGTGAAATCTACTTTCATATTTGCTTTTATGTTTTAAATTGCACATACTAATTCTTGGATGATTTACATGATTTCCTATCATAGTTGGATCATGACTAATAAAGTTTCTTTTTCATCTTCCGGTTCATCATCATCCCAGCATCCCATTCCATCTGTGTCAGAGGCACCATTTAAGGCACTTCCAAATTGAAAGGATTAGCTGGTGACTTTACAGTTGTCTGGGGTCACTTATGATGGCTCCTTTACATGTCCCTCTAAAGGAATTGGAGCAAATGACAGGAGCTCACATATCATGGAGTAGCCCCCGGATCTCAAATGTGGGTTTACTAATCTCCAACCGTGTCCTAACCACATGATTCAACCAGAGATGGTATTCAGCAGGTTCTGACCAGTTCTAGAGAACTGGTAGCAAAAATTTTGAGTAGTTCAGAGAACTGGCAAATACCACCTCTGACTGGCCCCACCCCCATCTATTCTCTGCCTCCAGAGTCCCAGCTGATCTGGAAGAAATGGAGATTTTGCAGTAACCTTCCCCTGGAGTGGGGAGGGAATGGAGATTTTTGCAGTATCCTTCTCTTGCCACACCCACCAAGCCATGCAATGCACACCAAGCCACACCCACAGAAACGGCAGTAAAAAAAAAATTCAATACCACCACTGGACTCAACACACTCTTTATCATCCTTGCATTAAAGTCTCTTGATCAAAGGATTCAGATGAAAATGTCTTTGTTAGCAACAAAGTTGCTTTTATTCATTGTTCCTCTCATTTCTACGCTTGTCTCTTTCAGTCCTTTTCTGATTCTGTGCTTCCATGCTGTTCTGATCTCATTTCATTCAACTGTTAAAATATATTGTGATCAATTAAAATTTCACAGTACTATTTAGAAAATTAGAATACAGTAACAGCAAAGTCCAGGTCCCATCTTTTTTTTTAATGTCTAACAGTTCTTTATCATTTGCTTCACATGGTTTTCCCCATTGTTTCCAATCTCTCATTCATAAGGATCATATGTGAACCTTTTCTCAATTGTATTAGCTAGTGACCTGGATTAGATTAATTTATTTCACTTCTGTTCAAAAATGTCTCTGCTTCTCCCATTGCATATATTCCTCAGGGCAAATCTGAAAAAAACCCAGCAAATTAATAATTCTAGCTGAAGCACAATGCACAAAACAACTCTGAGAAATGTTTGATATGAGTGTTTCCTACAATAAGAATTAATATCACTGCAGTTTCCATCATATTCCATCTCAGAACATTCAAGGTCCTTAAGTATATTTCACTGGCATCTCTGGAATGTATTGTGTATTATTCTCACATCCAGTTTCAGATTTTTGCAAACTTTTTTCTGAGGAAGGAAAAAAATAAGTCACAGTCAGTTGTGGTTGTTTCCATGTCATATATTACAGAACAAGGGAGCTCCTGTTTCAAAATAGACCAATGCTCGAATACAGCTCATCTTCCTGAAATCTGCACTGCATATTGAATATTAATACAATTGAGAAAGTCCAGAGGTATTTCACGTGAAGAGTACTCCAATCCTCTACTCACAATATAATACCTTATGTCACCAGGCTTGAAAGTTTGGGCTTGGAGAACCTAGAACTAAGCTGCTTATGGTCTGCACTAAACATAGTACACAAAATTATTCATTACAACGTCCTACTTGTCAATGACTACTACAGCATCAACCACAATAATACACAGGCAAACAATAGATACAAAATCAAGGTAAACCGCTCCAAACTTTATTGCAGAAAATACGACTTCAGCAACAGAGTGGTCAATGCTTGGAATGCTCTACCTGACTCTGTTGTTACATCCCAAACGCCCCATCGTTTTAACCTAAGACTGTCCACTGTTGACCTCACCCCATTCCTAAGAAGTCTGTAAGGGGCGTGCATAAGCACAACAGTGTGCCTATTGTCCTGTCCTGCTATCTCAATTTATGTGTACCCATTCACTGTGTTTATATTTATGTTTATTCTTATATCTGTTATCTTTTACATGTTTGACAAACTCAAAAAATATAAAAATAAAACAAAAATTTCACCCTGGGTGCTGAATGAAATTGATCAAATCCCAAAATTACCAGAACAGATTTTGCTGTTCTCACTGTTCCTTACCAGAACCTAATCAACTTTCTCTTCACATTCCTAATGTTTACTGCTTATAGAGATGGATATTACTTCCAACTGCAAAGAATAAACTTAGACAGAATGGCTGACTGTGGCCCAGAGGAAGTGATGATGAGCTTTATACATTACAATCTTAGTGCAGCTAAAGATGTTCCATGGGTCCTTGGTGCTCTCTGAGCTTGCTTGTTTTGCTAACAATGCTTGTTTTGCTAGCACTAATGATGTTCTCTAGTTAGGGGTAATGAAACATCTGCAAGTAAACAAGGAAGCTCAGAGAGCCCCAAGGAGCTCTCATTTCATCCCTGAGCTACATTGAAAGATGTTTCAGCTTATCTCTGGGTGATAAATGCAAGCTGAACTGTCCACCATTTTGAAACAACTTTGATGTGCTTTAGACGGTGAAAACCATTAAAGAAAATCAGTGAAAAATTCCCAGCGGAGAATTCCTTTTTTTTAAATTAAAAGATAAGTACATCTTCTTCAGGGGGGAAAAATATGTGGGGGGAAAAATATGTGGGAAGAAGATTAAAGGAAAGTTTGGGCAATGTAAATAAAATAAGGGCAGAAGCAGCAGAAATGCTCATTAGAAGAACAAATGTTTGATGGATTCCAAATTTGATAAATGGAAATAAGGTTATCAATGTTTAAAGACTGAGCGGGTAGTTTAGTTAGGGAAAATGACATGTGTAGCTCAGCCTCACGATCAACCGGACAGCTTTTTCTTGAAACTGATGGACAAATGCTTTTATTAAAGCCCCTTATCTCCCCCCCCTTACAAGTATTATTAAACAAATGGTATTGCATCAAAATGTGTGCGTGTGTGTGAGAGAGAGAGGATGGGATTCTACTTTTGATACAATAAGCAATGAAAATAAATCCATGCAGGCATCCTTACTGTATCAAATCAAGGATGGTACAGTGGTATGCAGATAACAGATCATCATAGGAATAGGTCTGCCTGCTTTATTTCTTAGAACTGCTGCATTTTATCTACACAGTTTAATTCTGCCCTGTTTCCACATCAGTATGTAACTAAACAAAAATAATCTGCAGAACAATTGATAAACATGTTTATAGTCACATTAGTGTGCAGTTTTGTTTATGATTTCCTCTAATAGGTGTTTTTTCTCCCTAAATAATTTTCCCTGTTATGTACTTTCTTGGTAACTCCCTTGAATAATGCACATATTTTCCTATGCTATGCTTTGTAGTGTAAACATTCAAATCAGAGTAACACATGACAAAAATTAGAGAAGTATGAAATTTAAAAAAATATTGCATTCCATTTTGCATATTAGCTTGGGAAATGTAAATAATGTTGGCTCTTGTTAAAATATGGAAGAAACTTCTCCCTGATTTATGCATTTGTGATGACTTTGTTAATCTTTCTTTACTATCTCCAGCAAACAAATAGGAGCAAAAAAAGATTTTTTTGGCCAATTCCCTCTAAGCCTCTTTTCTGGCTCCTCACCATTAACTTTGAAGGATCTGAAGAACCACTGGCAAGTAATTTTGAAAAGTGCTTCTTTAATAAGCATTTCATTTTGGAAAATGTTGAGGAAAAGCAACATTAATCTTTGTGTCACATCTACTATTTATCCTAAGGCAGCTGGTTACAAATTCTGACTTTTCTTGTTTCAACATTTTAATAAATATGGAAACAGAAGCAATTACGAGAATGGAGTGATCATGTTAACAAAAAGCCTCAAGTCCTTTACTGACACCCAAAATGTTCCCTAATACTAATGTACCAGGGTGGGAAATATTTAAATGCATCATTTTACTCTGCTGGATGTATTAAAACAAGTTTAAAAATGTTTATACTATAGTCAAGTGTATACATATAGACAGACATAAATATGGTGTCATCCAGTGGTGAGATTCAATTTTTTTTTACTACCGGTTCTGTAGGCGTGACTTGGTGGGCGTAGCATGGCTTGATGGGCATGGCTTGATGGGCGTGACAGGGGAAGGATACTGTAAAATCCCCATTTCCTCCTGATCAGCTGGGATCCGGGAGGCAGAGAATAGATGGATGAAAAGCCAGTCAGAGATGGTATTTACCAGTTTGCTGAACAACTCAAAATTTCCACTACCAGTTCTCAAGAACTAGTCAGAATCTGCAGAATATCACCTCTGGCATCATCACAAATATGCTACGTGTTGGAGAGAACCTTATGCATAACAAGGAAGTTTTTGACTGGCTCAAAACACACACACACACGCAATCCTATTGGTTTTGCTCTTCAGCAACATAGGCATAGTGCACTAAAGAGGAGGGGGAGTGGGAGGAGGAATGTATGTTGCAATATCATGATGCAAACCCTAAATTTTTTCACCTGGTTTCCAACAGCAATGCTGTTCCTTTCCAGATGTTGCTAAATTACAGTTTCTAGCAATCTCACCAACTTAATCAGCGTTTGGTGTACAGAATATAATTCTTTATCATCTGAAGGCCACAACTTGCCACTATTAGCATGCCCCCACCTATTTTTGGAAGCATGACATATTGATTACATGTGCACATGCCTCTGAGTAAAATAAATCTCTAAGTCCCAATCTGACAATACAGTAAAATAACATCTTTACTATTAGCTGTTGCTATCTGTATTTGCTTGAAAATAAATATACTGTAGGTTTAAAACAATTTGTGTCATCAGTGACACAAACATTTCCACATCTTTCTTTTGTATGAAAGAGTGAAGCAACAAGAAATGAAAGAGTTAATGTAAGTAAATTTTATTCCAATGAACAAATGAACTCTGTCTAAAATATAACATAAGCATAACCCCAAAACATGTAACATATGTTGGAATATTATTGTGGTTTATACCCAGTCAATCCCAGTCAATCCCTTTATCCAGATCCGAACAAGCAGACACTTTGCAGTTTATATTGCAAATAAATAAATACATGCATACATACATACATACATACATACATACATACATACATACATACATACTGTGTTTCCCTGAAAATAAGACAGGGTCTTATTTTCTTTTGACATCCCCCCAATAGAGTACTTGGTCTTATTTTCAGGGAGGTCTTATTATTTTTGAGGTGCAGGAGGCGGCCATCGTGATCACCTCATGGCTGCTGCTGTGTTGCAATATTTTGGGGGAGGGCTTAGTTTTTTGAGGAGGGCTTATTTTAGCGCATGTGCTCAAAAGCTTGATTGGGCTTATTATCCAGGGAGGTCTTATTGCTGGGGAAACAGGGTACATACATACATACTCTTGATATAACTTCCAAAAGAAAAGTTAACTTGAAAATGGGATCCAAAAACAAAGAAATGTAAGGGAGAAAACAATAAGAGAGATTTTAAAAAAATTCAAACAAGAAATGAAAGGCCAGATATCAATAATTTACATCATTGTATATATGTATGCATCAAAGGCACAACATTACCAAATAAGAAAGCCAGCCCGTGCCAAAATGCCAAAATGAAGTTCCATTCACGTTTTGAAGCAGTAGTGGAAGCTCATGTTGAACTCTTTATTAAAAATGCTCGTGATTCAAGAGGCTAAAGAGTACACTTCCCTCAACCTGGCAACCAGAATTCCTGATTTTCTTTTTCTTTTTTATAATCTTCTCGGGATGGGGTAGGATGGTGGGAAGCCAGCAACCCAGTGTTGAGACCATACCTAGAGTACTGCATCCAGTTTTGGTCACCACACTATAAAAAAGATGTTGAGACTCTAGAAAAAGTGCAGAAAAGAGCAACCAGGATGATTAAGGGACTGGAGGCTAAAACATACCATGAATGGTTGCAGGAACTGGGCATGGCTAGTCTAGTGAAGAGAAGGACTAGGGGAGACATGATAGCAGTGTTCCAGTATTTGAGAGGCTACCACAGAGAGGAGGGGGTCAAGCTATTTTCCAAATCACCTGAAGGCCAGACAAGGAATAATGGATGAAAATTGATAAAGGAGAGATTTAACCTAGAAATAAGGAGGAACTTTCTGACAGTGAGAACAATCAACCCATGGAACAGAAGTTGCCTTTGGATGTTGTGGGAGCTTCATCACTGGAGGCTTTGAAGAAGAGATTGGACTGCCATTTGGCAGAAATGGTGTAGGGTCTCCTGCTTAGGTAAGGGGTTGGACTAGATGATCTACAGGGTCTCTTCCAACTCTTACTTTATTAAAGACCCCAGTTCTATGTGACAGGGTGAGCTCCTGTCTTTGCCTCAGGTTCTGCCAACCTTGCAGTTTAAAAGGATCAAATATAAATAGGTGCCACTTTGGTAGGAGGTTAACAGTACTGCATAACATCATTCTGTCCACACAAGTATGGAAATATCTTTGGATATTTCAATGGCCTTGAAATGGAGATGAGCACACACACCCTATAGTCAGCAATGATTAATGGAATAAAATCTGCAGGGACTCTGCCATTTTTCTCAGGATCACCAATTTTTTTTAAAAAAACCAACCTATTTGTATGTGGAGGATATCAAGTAAGTGACCTTTTCCATTATAATTTTAGCTAGCTGGATTTAAAATGATCAGAGAAAGAAATCATGGGGATAAATCATACTTGGGGAAAAGTATATATAATTTCCATCAAAGGCTAAGAGCATGACATCAGGCTCTCAGCAGCTTCATTTCTGATACAGTCGGAGACAGCCAAGATAGATCTGACAAACTTTGATTGAATCATTTCTAATAGTGGCAGTTTTCTAAACTCGCTGACTTGTATGCCATCAAGAAGCTGAGATAAAACTTTTCCTTCAAAAACTTTACAGACTTTGAAATAAACTGACTCTCTTTCCAGAGAAGTTTAAGAGATGCAGCTGTGCTCCTTTGGACACCTGCTCAGCTTCGTTTTCATTGATTTATCTAGTGTAACTTTTCAATAGTTTTCTTTAAAAAACAAAACTCTGAAGCTAAAGGAGCTAAAGGAGGGAAAGATAGAAAGAAAAACAAGAAACGTATGATCAGAAGTGAAGCGAATAGACTCAATTAATGCTGATGATTGGTAAACAATTGGAAGAGGTGAAGGACCAGGTTAGGATCACGTCCTTATGGGTCAGGGCTGTCAATCTCCTGGCCCATAGGCCAGATTCAGTGGACATGGACATGCCTGGTTTAGCAAAAGGAGAAAACAGTCCTGATATGTCACGTGATGCCACCATGAGGAGATAGGTTTGACACCCCTGATCTAGGTGGTTGATAAGATTAGACATTGACACATATTCAATGAAGATGATTTGGTAATTAGCAATCAGCTCTTCAGCTTCAGCTGGAGGCCTCAACACTTTTCTCTGGTCCCTTTAAGAGTCATGTAAGGTAGTTGCAACATCAGCAGTGAGTACAAATATAATTGCTTTGTACCCCAAAAAAGGAGGATAAACATTTGGCATCAGAAAAGTCCTGCCAAAGTGAATAGATTCACTACAGAAGGTCTAATAAAAAGAGCAACAAAGATGATTAGAAAGTTGGAAGCTAAAACATATGAAGAACAGTTGCAGAAATTGGGTTTGTCTAGTCTACAAAGAAGAAGAACTGGGATGAACTGGCCACAAAGGAGAAGGAATCAACCTATTTTCTAAAGTGCCAGAAGACAAGACAAGTAACAATGGGTGGAAACTAATCAAGAAGAGACTCAACCTAGAACTAAGGAGAAATTTTCTAACAGTGAGAACAATTAACCAGTGGAATGGTTTGCCTTCAGACATTGTGGGTACTTCATCACTGAAGGCCTTTAAGAAGAGACTGGAGGACCTCTTGTCTTGAATGTAATAGGGGGGGGGGGGTTGGACTAGAAGACCTCCACTTCTGTTATGTTTTAATGTATGAACAAAATATAGCAATGGTTACTATTATTATTATTATTATTATCATCATCATCATCATCATCATCATCATCATCATCATCATCATCATTATCAACAACAACAATAATAATAATAATAATAATCATCATCATCATCATCATCTTTATTGTCATTGTAATAAAATTGTAATAAAATGACAATGAAATTGGTTCGAGCGCTGTGCCAACATTTGCATCAGGTGGAATACAGACATTTTATTGGCATTTTAGGAGTTGGTGGAAGAGGAGCAAGTCTCTTTTTCTTTTTTATTTCTTGTCGCGATGAACTCTGAGGAATCACACTTGGCATTTTTTCCTTTCTCTCAGCTTTCCCAACAGAAAAGGATGGAATTCCTGGTAGGGGTGGTGCTCTCTGCTTCTTCATTTCAATTCTTGCAGTTGCCCCTTGTATATTCCCAAGAGATAACGCTGGTGCCACCAT
>JAPKID020001484.1:0-14719 GCA_026931265.2 Tropidonophis doriae
TGCTGTGCCAGCAGAAACACAGATTTTCGTGCTACAGGTTCTCTGCTATTTCCTTCTCCAGAACATGGGTAAATACACCTAGAAACATCTACCTACCTACCTACTCTCTCTCTCTCCCTCCCTATCTACTGTATTTCTTCCCCCTCTTTCTACCTATACACCTACCTACTCTCTCTTCCCCTAACTTATCTACTGTATTTCTCTCTATTTTTTTTCTATCCCTCTACCTACCAACCTACCTTCTCTTTCTCTCCCCCTACCTATCTACTATATTTCTCTCTCTCCCTACCTATGTACACACTCGCTCTCCCTACCTACCTACTGTATTTCTCTATCTCTATTTCTCTCTCTATTTCTCTCTCTCTTCCTTTATCTATCTACTTACCTAATTCCTCTCTCTCTCCCTACCTACCTACTGAATTTCTTTCTCTTTATCTCTCTCTATCCACCTACCTACTTTTTGTAAAAAAAATTGCCTCTTCAAAACCTGGGCGCGTCTTATATTCCAAAAAATATGGTATTGCAACCATGATAAATTGTAATTCTCATTATCAGTTCCTCTCTCCTAGATCTTAAATTAAATGTAATTTTTTGGGGGTGGGTGGGTGGAGACAAGACTGCAATCCTATTTACAATCTTCGGGAACTGTTATACCACCTTTATATTGGAAGTTAGAGTATTGTCATTCTGATTTAGAAGTATGCTAAGTATGGTGTTTCTACTTACAAAATGCTATTGAACATCGCTTACTGCTTTCACGTAAAATCTGCAAATTTCTTGGAAGAATGTGATTATATTGAAAGTAAGAAACCAAACTAAATAGATTTTGATCAAGTCTGGCAAAGTTATGATTGTGATGTATGCTTTCTTGAAGTAAAGTAGATGATTTAATCAAATAGATGACATCAGTTAAAAAAAGTCTTCAGCAAGAGTTGAATATTTTGTGGCACATAATTCATTTAATCCAGAATGGATACATCAGGTACAGCAGTGGCACAAGACACAGTACTGTAAATGATATACAAGTTTCAACATAAGCACTACAGTTCCAAAATAAGACAACAAGAAACTAAGGATCCTTTAGAAAGTTTTGTCAAATGAATCTATCTGCAGTTTTGTACAGTACGTTTGTCTTGGGTATGATATTTTGTAGTAAGCAAAGCCCATTTAGAGTATGAAAATAGAAAATAATACAATTGAGATAAAATTCTGGTAACAACGTAAAACCTCTAATGCAAACATAATTGCATTGTAATGTCTCACTGGTTTATCAAAAATATACCATTGCACACATTCTGTTGTGTATTTTATTGGTCTACGGAGCCGCTGGACCTCCAGCCATGTTGCAACAGTAATTTAGGAAACGACACTATACAGATTATAATCTTTCACCTGCATTTCTATATGATGTAATGCGATTAGCACTGGTCTTTAAAAAAAGAAAAAGCAATGTGCATATGATCAAATTAAGAATTTATTGACTGCAAGAAGACCACTGAAAAGTATTGAATATTTGGCCCCATAATAGATTATGAAAAGACTTCTTTGCCAAATTAGCATTAAATTTAACTCTGCTTCTTGAACTTTACATTTCACAATGTAAACACAATGGATGTTTCAATTTCACTGTCATTTCTCTGGACATGAAGATAAAGTTGTTCCCTTTTTGATTTAGCAATGTTCATTTCTGAAATTGGAGAGACTGTTTAAACATTTGACACCTCATGGACTTTAATGTAGCTTTATTGATACTCTCTGGCACCTTGATAGTATTCATTCATAGCATTGCATTCAAATATTCTTGAGGATCAAATACAGATCTCTAGTTCTTATTTAAACAAAAGTCAGATTTAAGGGTTAATGTAACTGAGCAGCTTGGCTTCAATCATCTGATTTGGAGGGGGGGGGGAACAATCCTCAACCAGCAATCATGTATGTATGATGGGATCTCACATTTTACTGTAAATGCTTTTTATTATTTTTAAGTGATTGCTGAACCATAGTAGCAGTGATTCAAAAATAAAAAAAATTAGACACTAGAAGTAACTTGTTATGGGCTGCATGGGCAGGATTCAATATTTCCGTTTCATACAATTACATACAGCATGATCCTAATCACATTTAATCTAAAATAAGATCCAAAGTGTTCAATGAGTCTTAAATAGACATATAGAGGATTATAGTCTTAATTAGCCAGTGTAGACGTTTTTCAGTTTTGACGTGGCATTTATATATGGTTATTGCTATTGAAAACCTAGTTACAGAGTAACGGTTTGATTTGATGTGCCTGACTAGTGAGATGGACATGAACAGTAATTTAATTATGAACTAATTCAAAGCGTCTACCCAGGAGAAGCAAACCAATCACCATTTGAACACATTTAAAAACAGTTATAAAAAACCCTTCCTCTAGAAAAAAAATCTGGCCATGTAAGAAATATTAATCAGAAGGTTAAAGTTTTTCTCTTATTGCTTTTTGCAATGTTATTTTTTTTGGGGGGGGGGGGGGAGGATGCAATTCTAATTTCCCTTAACTGTGGCAATATTAAATTCAGTGTTCTTATGTTCCAAACAGAGATTTATATAATCAGTTTGTAATTGTGAAGAGAAAAGTGGAATTTGGTTGCAAAAATTGAAACACAAGATAGAATGATATTCTTTAATGAAAAAGCCAAGTCTGCTTTACTATATTAGATCAACTTTGAATTGGTTACAAGAAGGAAAAATTGTCAGTGACAGTTACATGAACCAAATAAAGAATTAGGCTTAAAGCCTTTGGTCAGATTAACATTTTGTCTATGTATCTACTTCTCAATTGGTAATAAAATAGTAGCAAAAATAATTAAAATAATATTTCTTGAAAACATGACGCATTTCACGTTCCCTATATTGTAAAGCATGTGGGGCAATCATTTTTGGTGGTGGAAAAAGCGTAGATCCATTAAAATCTAATTACTGCTATGCACTTCATTATTCAATATGAGATTTTCACTCATAAATACTTGCAGTATATCCTTTATTTCTTGTCATCAGTCTTTAAGGATAGATATAAATTCTTTTCTTCTAAAAAGAAAGGAATCCCCTCAGCACGCCAAAGGAAATTCCCATGTATATTTGTCCCTATACAACTGAAGGAAAATTTTATATTATTCTCACTGATAGCAGCAAAATCATGTTAGTATGTGAAAACCGCAGATAGTCTTTTCTGACCATTTATTTAGTGACAGTTTGGAGTTGTGATGGCAGTGAAAGAAAGTGACTCATGACCCATCCTTGAAGTTACAACTTTTGCACAACACCCACAATCATGATTTGAGCACTTGGCAACCAGTTTGCATTTATAGCTGGTTACAGCATCTTGCAGTTACATGATTGTGATTTATGACTTTCCCAACCAACTTCTGGCCAGCAAAATCACTGGGAGGAAAGCTGGATTTATTTAACAACCATGTTATTCACTTAACAACTGTGGGAAAAAAGATTGCACAAATAGGTCCCGTCACCTGATGATTTGCTTAACTTCCACATTGCTTAATGACCAAAATTCCAGTCCCAACTGTAGTTTTAAATGAAGCATATACTTTGCGGATTTATGGCCGTAGAGCAAGATACCAATATACACTAAGTAATGAAATTTAGAATAACTACCTTTAGAATTTTGTAGACAAAAATTAAATATAGTTATACTTCTGTATTTTTGAAATCAGTTTCAAAAGAAATGATTTTGGGAGATAGAGCACGACAAGTCATAAATTATGTCAAATAAGATGAATGTTTTAGAAACACTTGACATATTAGCAAAAAAGGTTTTCCATTCCCAGATGGAGATGAGCAATATATATTGACACTAATTGGGTGAGATGATGAAAAATAAGAAACATTCACTGTGATTAGATATGTAGGCTACATAATGGGCCTGTTCTCAAGACAGCCAATCCAGTAATCTATTCCAGGCAATTCATTCTTCTGCATGGGCAGACAGCATATGACCTGAAATTTTTGGGATAGCTGGCTGACAGCTCTGTTTTATGTCATTTCAACTTCCAAAGGAGACTGAAGTTTACCACTTCAGATAATGCCCAAACATATTCCTTCAATTTTTTTCTCTGTCCATGTAGTTATATGTAAGAGCATGTGAACATTAAAATGAACATCAAAATGAAGTGGCTACAAGGGCCAGTTTTTGTGGACTCTCTTCTAGAAATCAGTCTTGATCATGAATATAAAAAAGGGCAATTTCAGTAAGTATAATGAATGACATGGATGCTTGTGAACCAGATCTGTGAACCAGGTCATATCTTCATTGGCTTAATTGCCTGGGTACTTTTGAGTTAGCATGCCATCCTCATTGTGATTCAGTCACATGAAAATATCAGGGAATCAAAGTTTGGTCTCTAATCTAGAAAAATTGTTATCTTGTCTGACAAAGAGACCTGGTATTTCTAAATAGTGGCCATCTCTTTTTCACAAAAAGAAACTGGCATTTATGAGAATGCAACAGTATTTAAATTTCTATTGAATTCAGTCTGCTCTCAACAAATTAACTGTATGTGAGATTCCAATCTCGTTCAGATTTCTGAATGTTCTGAATATTCTGAACTTTTCATAGCAGGAACACATACTGGTACTTAGAACTTTAGGATTCTGAAAATGATTTTGAGCTTGCCCAAGTGGATCCTGATTTTATCAACCTTGGAAGGAAGGAAAGCTCGATCAACCTTGAGCTAGTCAGGATCGAATTCCTGGCATTAGGCAAAGTTAGCCTCAATACCGCATTCTAATAACTGCACCACCACAGCACCTGGTATAATACATGATACAATACATATCAATACCAGTGATTGCTGGATAATAATGTTCTTTTGGATAAACATGTAAGCTATCCTTTGGCTTGTTTTAATAGGATTATGAAACTAGCCATAATAGTTTAGTTTACCCATCACTATGACATAAATCATGTTTAAAACCATGGTTTGCATATCATTGCTAGGCCAGAGGCACCAAATGTATGCCTACTACTATATTTTGTGTAGCTTCCTGCTACTTTTGGGGCAGACAATTGAAATTTGTAAGGTATATTGTAATGTAAGGGAGGGGTTTAAAGGATCAAATATTTCCTATAGAAATGTAGATTGTACTGTGAGTAGATTGAAACTCAACAGAGCCAAACCCAATTTTTACATAATTTGCTATTTCAAACCAGATACATCTTATTTCTGCTAATGAGATAAAATGGATTGGATATAGGGCAAAACCCATATTTCTACAACTATCCTTTGCATAGGGATAAACATCAAGACAGCATGTTAAAGAGAATGGAGGAATATACTTAAGATTGCCTAAGTAGGAACTGATTGTTAAGGTATAATGAGGTGAAGCTAAATAAAGCAAAGAAGAGCTTCAATAAGGCATTTCTGTAAGTTGCATGATCAATTTCTTTAGATTATGTACTAGTATCAGAAAAGAAAGATTAGAAACTTAGCCTATCTTCAAGTAATTCAATCATCATCAACACCACCAGTGATATTATGAAGACAAGGCAACACCCCCTTACCCAGTAACCTTTCCCTTCATCACAATGTATGAGATGGGTGGTAGTTACTAAGTAAGAGTTCAATATATAGAGATGAAGTGTACAACTCTGAAATTTTTTAAAAAAATCAGTTCATAATTTCACAGGCTAAACCAGAAATATCTTCAGGTTTTTCTTCAAATATCTAATTAAAGCAAAAATGTCAAGATGGTGTATGTGATCCTGTGATCTCACAATTTATTTATTTTTGCATAAGACGTATGTAAAGGGACCCAGCTTAGATAGTATAGTCATAATTGCCATCCTGACCATCTACAGATAGCCCTGGGGTTAACCCAGGCCTGACATTTTGGATGGCAAACTAAGGCCTCCTTCATATTACTAAAATAATGAGTTTTTCAGTATATTGGGGATGTACAGCTTCTCTAACATTTTTAAAAAATTACTAGACAGTAAAAAACGTTTTAAGTTGCACAATTAAGAGTAGGGTATCCATGCAGGGTTAAGTAACAGATTAACAAAATTTCCTGTATAGCCTAATGCATGGATCCAGCTATTTGTATAAGCCAATGGATAGAATTTAGAGTTGCCTTAGTTGAATCCTTCAGCTAATAAAACCTCTTATGGTGCAATGTGCAGGAATGCCTCATTTTAACAACTCAAAATGGAAACATTTACCAAGGTGGGATTTTTAATAAGTTTTTTGAAATTTAGTTTTCAAAGAACTGGTCACATCCTATTCAAAAATTTGATTCCAGACTCTGTTTAAGATGTATTAATGTGTGAGTTCTACCGTTTAGTGGCTTCCAATAATTGCTCATCTGATAACTTTAATTTTAATGTGAAAAAAGCAACCAAAAGCAAATGCAGAAGATAACTTTGTCAGCATAGTTCTTTCCCCCCTTTGAACCTGCAGTCTATTTTTCTTCCGCAACACAAATTCTAGTTCAAAATATCTTGGGTTTTATACTTTGTGAAGATATCTAAAAATGAAAGCAAGATATCAAAAGACAGCATGTTTTGGACATCAGATATGTCAAAGCTTAAACAAATCTAAGATGGTTAATAAATTGCACAATTTAATAAGAAAAGAAGAGTACAGTTCACAATGCTGTGAAGCAGCGTGTGTCTTCTTGGCATAAATGTGGCCACCCAGGTTTGCCTCCACAGAAAGACATTAGGAGAATATTGGTATAAAGCTTTAGATGGTTACCTCACAGTTCTAAACTTTCTAAACAGTGTAACAACAGTTAACAATTGGTGAACTATTCTGAAACGTAGATTATTTTTAAACCATCTATTAACAGTATTTTATAAATTGGTTAGAAATGAAATTCTAATATAAAGAAGGCCCTCAAATCTAAAAGCAACATCTCCTTGTTGAAAAGAAATGATGCTTTATCTAGGGAAAGTAAAATATTATATTGCTGTATCCATTAAGCCAATGCAACCCAGAGAGTTTCACTAAGAGCCACAGGACTGTATTACAAAATGAGATTCACTTTCAGTCCATGCAAAGTTTTGGCTCTTAAAATAGTCCTAACAAAGGACACATCCACTGACTATTGGCTATTATATACAATGGGAGACACTTCCATTACTATTAAAGAAACACATATAAAACATAAAAGAAAGCATGGGATAGATTACATTTCAGTTATGAACATCTGCAGCAGCTGCTTCAAATGATTTTGCCCTCTGAAACTTGCTTGAATTTTTTTTTAAAAAAATTAAATTTCCTCGAGGCATTTTATGGACTTTAAAAATACAGAACTAGTTAATCTAATCACATTCTCTACCAATCTGTGATAGCAAAAGTAATACTTTGAAAAGCAAAGAATTGTGGTAAACTATGAAAGCCTGTTCTTTTGTTCCACAAATATGATTTTTTCACAGACAATAATTAGCAGACAAATACACTGTTTGCAACTGCAATTTTTGTTGAATTAAAGGCAATTACAGAATTGTGTTAAGAAAAAGTGCCATCTAAAATGAATGTTTCATTAGTGCTTGTGTGTGTGTGTGTGACTGCATGCAGGCATCTGTTTTGCTACTGCGCACTAAAGGCTGAAGCCTGCAAAGACACACTCATGCAAAAAAGGATGGACAGTAGGTAGAACTGTTGAATCCACAGGCATTACTTAAAGCATGTTGTTGACCATGCAAACAGTAAGTCTTTGCAGGATTGAGCCCAGAAACAGGAATGTGTGCTCAGATCTTTCATAGTTGGAAAATGCCAGTTTTGTGGTTCTCTTATTCGTTCTTACACACGCATGCACAAAAGAATGAAAATTAAATGTGTGTGACAAGATGAATTCTTTTTTTTAATGTTTGGGTATAAAAGAAAATAAAGAAGTAATTTTGATTAATAAAAGATCCTGCTGCATGAAGACAGAAAAAAAAATATCACAAAATCCATTTTGGTCACCTTTTTCAGTCATTTCCTCATGAATAAATATTATCCATTAAAAACCTTTAAAAAGGTGCTGAGATACACAGTGTTATAATTCTACTTCTTTACTGACCTTCTTGTAGTTATGACAGCACTTATATATCACTATCCAAAAACTATTCTATGCCTCATGTCTTAGAACAAGGCTTCAACTTGTCAAAGAGAGATCCTTTGGCCGCTCTGTTCTTACATGCACACACACACGCACACACCCATACATACAAACACAGCTTCCTGATTCTTCTGAGCTCGCTCTGCAGCATGAATGTGAGTTTGAAGGAAGCTGCCTCCTTCGGCTCTCATCCTCAGTTCTTAGATGTTGGTCAGGTTGGTCCATTGTCCATCCAGCCATTCATCTAGGCACAATTTGCAGCAAAGAAGGAACATGGAAGTTGGAGAGAAAGGGAAAAAAGATTGGCCTTCCAATCTACTGCCATCATGTTTGACCAAGCCAGTCTTACAAAGCTGAAACCTTGACAATGTTGATTGTGTTCATTGAATGGCTGGGGCTGGATGAGGAAGGCCTGTTTTCACCTTCTGGTGCCAGGGCCGGTGGTGTTGGGATGCTGATGATTGCTGTGGTTATTTGAGCAGCTTTGCAGTTCGGTCTCAGACCATCATCGGATTTCATATTTAGGCTGGAGCGACTATAAGATAAAAATACATTTTCTGTTCATTGTAAAGGAATAGAAGGTAAGAACCGAGCTTCTGCAAACATTGTATATGATTGAACTCCCAATTTTAGGACTCTCTCCTGTGTTTCTATTATCCTTGGGCTACGAGCAGACAAGAACCACACTCTAATAACACATGTATGCCAGAGACTGACATACGGTTGTGAGTAATACTACTCCATTTCCCATGACGGACAGTCAGAGATACACCTTTGCACCTCACAATCCTTAATATTCCCAACCAGAGAAGGGTCTTTACTTTAGCCTGATGTAGTGCACTACCTTCAGCACTACTAGCTGGAAGATACAAAAAGATACTGTAACAATTACAAGTACGGCCTTGTGATTCAGGACAAGTAGAAACTATTGAACATGTTCTTTTGTCCTGGCAGTTTTACACAGCACCTTGAAATGCCCTAATTGCCCCACTCCTGATTAGTAAAACAGGATGCGGTGATCGCCAGTTCTTATTTTCTGTTATTAAACCTGAAATAACATATACAATTGCCGGATTCTGTGAGGTGACATTCAAAATTAGATGAAGAATACTTAAAAGCAATTGAAGTTGTTTATGTAGGGCAGAGCTGGGGAACTACGGCCTTTTTATGACTTGTGGACTTCAACAAGTCATAAAAGAGCCATAGTTCCCCACATCTAATACAGGGAATGGCTTTGTCTAAGTATTATCCTCTGGTCATTTTTATTTATGTCAGCTATTGCACTGTATCTCTTCAGTTTTGTCAGGGGCTCTATAATTTGATATTTTAGGATAGTCAACTAATAAGAATGAAGATTTTTGGCACATTTTTCTAAGGGTCATTCCTGTTTATTTATTTTTAGATGATGTTTGAAGACTACCGTATTTATTTTTCTGTTTTCTTCTTTCTGCTGGTTAATGATTGCAATAAAGTTATTTGATTTTGAGCTACTGTAAACTTTTGGTATGTTTGAAATATGAGATGGGTGAGAAAAAGTTGGAAAAAGTTGACAGTAAAATTAATACTTTATTGAAATAACAGGTATGCCTTCATATCCAAGCATCACCTGATGCTAACTCATATATTCCTAATTATAAAATATTCCCCAGAAAACAAGCCTTTCTACAATCAAAGAAAAACACTTACTCATTCATTATAGTTCCAAACCTCCTTCAACTGTTATGATTAGTTATCTATGTCAGTGCATATTTCTGAAGGCTTACTGTATTTTGCTTAAAAGATAAAATTTGACATTACCCCTTGCAGACTATAAATACTATTATCTGTACATACATATGTGAAATAAAAAGAATTCATAAAGCATTATGCCTGGCTTGATGTTCCTAAGTAAGGTTTATAAATGTAGCTCAAATCTAATTTGTATGGAAGTAGTATGTCATCCAAAAGGGGTAGGTTTAAGTTTCTATGGAACGATAGGAGTTTAAGCAGGATTCTCTGTAGCCAGAACATAATATAAATTCCGACTAGTAGAGAACTGTAATTCACATTGAATTTATGTGGGTAATTGCATATATTGTTCAGGATGAGGAGAAAATCAGAACACTGTCGAGGTAAATAATGATGTGATCCAGGAGATGCCAGAATGCATCATTCATGAAATGCTGGAAGACTGTGAAAACATTAGTCAACCCAAAGAGCATGACTGTATATTTGAAATCCTCACATTGGATGGGAAATCTTTCATTCATCTCCTTTACTAATGTATGCTACTATATATTATATGCTTTTCTAAGGGTCCAGCTTGGTAAACATCCAAGCCTTTCAGAATCATTCCAGAAATGAGTGAGAAAGGATTAGATTATGCATGGTAATTGCCAGCAATCATTTCGGAGCCTAAGGTTTCCCATTTTTTTCTTTTTTTCTTTTTTTTGAATAAGTTCAATATAGGAGCTGTTGCAGGAGGGGATGAGGATTGAATTAAAAAAATATCAGTGAAGATTGCCAATTCAAGTCCTAAGAGGGAGTTGAGTTGCCGGACTGGGATCTTGGCCCCAGGCACCAGATCAACAGGGCATTCATATGATCACCGAAGTGGTAACTGATCATCTTTTGCTTCACTGAATATGTCTGTGAACTCTCAGTAGTCTTGTTTGGCAGCTAAAATGTCAGTTCTCTGGTAGTTCCCCAGAGCTCCAGGAACTTAATAAAAAATTATGCTCAGTGGTTCTGAGATCATGTCTGCTAGCTCCTTCAGAACCCTGGGATATAATTCATCTGGTCCAGCAATTTGAAGTTGTGTAGAATAAATAGGTATTCTCTGGGCTATTTTGACTTGTATTCCTATTCTGTCTTCTATAATACTACTTTTGGACTATTTTTTTTCCTTTTGTATGAAGACAGATGCAAGGAATGAATTAAGCAGTTCTACTTTCTCCTTGCTATGTGTCATGTCCTTGCCATCTTGTCCCATTAGTGAATTGATCATTTCCTTGACATTTTTTACATGTTGAAAAAAACGTTTAAAAATATTTTTGGTATTTGTTGCTAGTCTTAGTTCACTCTTTACCTTAGTTTCTTGACTTCATTTTTGCAGATTCAGGCTACGAATTGGTATTCTTTTTTAATTATGTGTCCCACTTTCCATTTTTTATTTTTTAATTATTAAGTAAATTATTTTGTGTTATTATGTGTGTTTTTAAAACTTTTTAAAAATATAACATGCTTATTGTTTTATTTTTATTTTTTTCTGAAAGCTGCCCTAAGTATCTTTTTATGATATAGGTAGCCATATTATAATTTGATAAATAAATGGAGGAGCATATTTTCATTAAGATCTCAATTTGATCATTACCATCACCATCCATTAAGTACTGAGACTTTGCAGAAACATTCAGTGAAGCAGAGGATGATCAGTTGCCACTTCATTGATCATATGAATGCAGGTCAGGACTGAGAAAAAAATCTTGAAACTTGAAAGTCAGTTTTGATATAGAAAAGAAAAGGCAGATTTCTCCATCCTTAAGTTAATATGAACTTGATTTCAGAAAAGTAGCTGCATTGTTCTTGCTTCTAAATCAGTGGTAGTCAACCTGTTCCCTACCGCTCACTAGTGGGCATTCCAGCTTTCATGGTGGGAGGTAGGGGTTTTCTTTTACTTTCCTTTACTTTATAAATCACCATTACTGTGGAATCAGTGGGCGATTAAATTTTTTTACTACTAACAGAGATACGAAAGTGGGCGGTAGATATAAAAAGGTTGACTACCCCGGTTCTAAATGGTTCTTCTATGTACATGAGTGAAACAATTCATATTTTCTTCTCCTTTTGATACTAATTAAATTAGTGCCCTATCGAGGATCTTTACCCAAGAAGGAAGTGACAGCTCATTAGCATCTGCTTTTAACTTGAAGCAGCTTAAAAAACAACAACAAAAACCTAACTCATTTGAAACATTGGTATATTTTTCTTTTGCTACTGAAAACTTTTAAGTTAGAAAAGAAAAAAATGAATTAGAACCACATAAACTATTGTCAAGTCAATAACACATTGTTTTTAACTGAACCATAGACTAGCCAGAGAAATTAGTTACTTTCTTTTGTTTGCATTTCGAACAAAATTAATCAGACTTCGCTGCAATCCTTGAAATTAGCCCCTTGGAATCTTCTGTTTTGTCTTCCAGCTATATGTAACAAAGTCTGTTTTAGATCTTACATATTTTATATTATATTTTTTATATTAAAGACGAATTCCAGATTTGATTTTTGAAAGCTTTTGTCTGCCTTCATTTTGGGATAATGTACCAATTTTATAGCAAATTTTGGTTTCTTGCTATGCATGGTAACTTGCTATCTAATACATAAAAGCCCAAAAAACAGATCAATACACACTGCAGAAGGTTTGTCCTGACATCTGAATGTCATATGTTAGTTATTTAAAAGTTTACTGGATGATGCTTGTCATTACATAAAGCAGCTTTTCTCCAATTCGATTCACTCCAGTAATATTACGTGGGCATTTTTGAGAATCCCTCTTAAAAAAAATACTATGTTGCCTAGATATTCTATGAGTTGTAATTGAAAAATATCTCCAGGTGGTGGCTATTTAAGATCTTACTTTTGGTTTCTTAATCCTAACATTAATAGCCATGACAGTATAACAAAATATATGTCAGAATTCCCTCATCCAGCTAAATGTGGAATTAGAAAATGCAGATTTAAATTTTAGAATTCTCCAAACACTTTCACATACCCTCCTGGGAAATTATCGTGAAGTATAGTTCCTAAAACCATTTGTCTATGTTTGGGCTGGATGCCTATGTGCTAGTCCCTTACATCAATGAACCCAACCTCTTCTCCACTGTACCTTGTTGTGAGCGAGGGTTGTTCACTGCATTGGATATGTATGGTGCTGAGCTCCTGCATGCTCCGTAGTCGGGTTGCTGGCACACTGGAATTAGGGAGGTGCGTTGTCTTCTTACTACGTCGAGAACAGCAGGAGGTAGTCAAGCCCTGTTGACTTGAAAGGGAAGGGCTTCGGGTTGATGGGTAATTCTGCATTGAGCTCTCCAAGCAGTTTTGCTCAAACATCTGCTCATCAATGAACTCATGGTTCTGTCAGAGAGACCATCAACAAATATCAGTAATCAGAGTTAGACTTTCAAACACTTTTATGTGTTCTCCATGGAAATCGTAATAGCATTTCCTTTCTCTAAAATGCATCTGGCTGTCATGTTGAAAAATAATTTGCTTAGGGTAATATAGTTCAGCTATATCCAATTCCATAGTCTGAACATTTGTTTTGCTGTTGAATATCAGGAGGAGATATCTTGACAAATAAATGTGGAAGTACTCACATAATTGATTAGTGTGATTCTGAAAATAAACATTTCCTAAATTAAGAAATATATTTCCTATTTTTATTAAGGGATCTATTTAAGTATTCTAACATGAAATTGTATATTTGTTTCTAGATATTAGTGTATTTTTAAAGAAAACCTGGCATTCAAATATGTGGTTGCCATATGCCAATGCCATATTTCTGGACTGTTATAAATTAACTCCAATATAATTTATATAGTTGAACGGTGGAGTCCTTGGTGCACTTTAAGCTTGGTTGCTTGCAGACATTTTATTATCTGATCAGGCAACATCACCAGTGCTAGTGAGTGCGAGGTTGGCTCCCTGCTTATATACAAGGTTATACAGTACCTTTCCCTGTCAGTATTGATCAGGATGTAGTCCCCCCCCTCCCCTGTGGTAGGTTCTTGAATACTGGTTTTGCTTGATTTTTGTCTGATTTTACCTGGGTTTAGTTGCTGGAGTGGACCAGTTCTTGTCTTTTTGTTTCCTTCTAAGCTTTTCATTGTCTGTTTTGTATAATGTGTAAATTTGGTTTAACTCTGTGTGTTTATTAATGACTGATTTTTCTAAATGCCAAGCTATCATAGTGTTTTTGGATGTAGCTTAGTCTAGGATGTTCACAGTTTATTAGTTGAAACTATGTTGAAACTCTATGTGTTCTAAAATTAAGGAGTTTTCATCATGTTTTCTGAGTGCTAGTTGGTGTTTATAGCTCTTCTGTTTGTCTGTCTTACGTAGTGTTTGTAATAGTCCTTATAGTGTGTGTCAGAGTTCCAAGTTACACCCCCAACAAAAGAAGACTTTGAGGCTTGAAGTTCTAATTCCCTGCACTCACAAGTCCATCACATGGTCCAATAAATTCAGCGTCCCAACTGGAGACAACCCCCATTTACTCCCATCCAGCTGCAGGCTGAATGCCCTTGACTCTCAGAGAAAGGAATCCTCCTTGTAATCCTCCATTTTCTCAGGCACTAAATATGGCAGCCCTGAAGCTCCAATGAAAAAGATGGCTTCTCTGGGAGATCGCTTCCAGCCACTGGAGGCGACGGATGAGTCTTTGACTCGTCCGCCGCTTGCTTCCCTGGCGGCCCCTTCGGGGGCTGGGGGGCCTTTGCAAAAAAGCCCCCTAACTGCATGGCCAGCTTGCAGGGACCCTCACCCAGGCAGCGTGTCGGGTGGGGTCGGGGGGGGAGTCATACCCGCTTCGTCTGAGGCGCCAGGGAGCAGAATGCGGGGGGAAGAGTCCCCTTCGCCAAAGGAGC
>JAPKID020001485.1:0-14718 GCA_026931265.2 Tropidonophis doriae
TGGGGATGGGGCTTATGAAAGAGAAGGAGGAGTTCTTGGTGCTCTCTGAGTTTCGTTGTTGTCTTGAAGATTTTTTCTTGCAGATGTGATGATGTTACCTAGTTGGATCATGAAACATCTGCAAGAAGACAACAAAACTCAGAAAGCCCTAAAGACTAACAATCCTCCCCTTTCCCCCTCCTCCTCTCCGCAATCATCACTCCATTGCAATACTGATGATGTTAGTTGGGTCATGAAATGCCTACAAGAAAACCATAAGCTGAAAAAGCATCAAGGATCACCCTGCTCCTCTCCGTAATCACACTCTCTTGCAACACTGATGATGTTATTTAGTGGGGTAATGAAAGGTCTGCAAAATACAAATAAACACTGGGATGTAACAATAGAATGTAATGGAATGTAAATTCATAGAAGAAACAAAGGGAATAAAAAGTTCTCTCTTTCAATTGTAGAAATACCAGCCACTATTGAAGAAAAATTGAAAGACCTCACTGTTCTTGAAGGAGAGGATGCTGTGTTTCGCTGTGTGATTTCTCACGAGAAGGCCAAAAACCTGCAATGGAGTTTGGCAGGTGTGCCTCTGCAATCCAATGAAATGAACCAAATTGGTGTGGGAGGCAAAATTCAAACCCTCATTCTCCGAAAAGTCACCCTTGAAGACTCCGGCACTGTCAGTTTCCAAGTTGGTCAGAATTCAACGCAGGCTCAGTTATTGGTGCAAGGTAAATTAGTCAACTGTTCAGATGGAACTTGATCTTCCGCAGGGACATCCATGGGAAGATGTAGGTCAAAACAATTAAGATGAGGATCTCCCTACCACAAGGGAGAAGGAAGAAGAGGACAGGGAGGAGCAGGAACAGTGAGAGAATAACTATGGGGTCTTTAAGCATTGTTGTTTTCTTGCATATGTTTTATAACCCAGCTAGGTACCATCATCAGTTCTAGAAGGAAGTTGGGTTTGCTGTCTCTTTGTATTTAAGTAACTTGTCCTGTCAGTATTGGGAATATTGTTCATGATTTCTTGATTAGACTATTGTTTACTGTTGGCTTATTTGTCTGAGTTGGTGGTTTCTTGATTTGGGGCATTGTTTACTTCTTGACTGTTGTTCTCTAGTGTCAGTCTTGGTGTTAATCTCTGCTCATTTGGGTGTTGATTTTGGTAAGGAGGTGTTCTGATCTTTTACCCTTTTAATTATTGCTTTTGAAAGATGTGTAATCATTCTTCCTTTCAATGTGCCTGTTGATAGCCCATTTGTCTGAGTGCCAGGCTTGCAGGAACTCTCTAGCGGTATTGGACTTGGCTTGTTCAATTTTCAAATTACTGTTTCCAATTAAGGAGTTTTCATTGTGTCTTCTGATGGCATGTTGGTATTCATGGATGCTCTCTGTGATCTTCTGCCTGGTTGTCCTACACAGAGGCCATTAACAGCAACCTAGAAATAAGGAGAAATTTTCTGATAGTAAGAATAATCCATCAATGGAACAGCTTGTCTTTGGAAGTTGTGGGAGCTTCATCTCTGGAGGCTTTCAAGAATAATAATCTTTATTGTCATTGTAATAAAATAAAATAAAATTACAATGAAATTGGTTTGGACTGCCATTTGTCAGAAATGGGTTGAACTAGATGACCTACAAGATCCTTTCCAACTCTGTTAATCTGTTAGTAATTTCAGTCCTTATATTGTATAGGTAATCTTTGCTTGTCAGAAGATTATAAAAGGTGATCACGTGACCCTGAGACCCTGCAACCATCATAAATATGAGGCAGTTGCAAGGCATCTGAATCTTGATCATGTGACCTTAAGGGATGCTGCAGTGGTCATAAATGTGCAAAATGGTTGTAAGTTGAGGACTATCTGTACATTGGAGATGACTTTTATGGTCTATATCCATGATGGCAAATCTATGGCACGCGGGTGGCACATGGAGCCATTTGTTAGGGCATGCAAGGCGATGCCCTGTCAGCTCCAGCGCACATGCATGCATTGGCCAGCTGACTTCAGCCTTCATTTTCAACCATATTTTTGCCCTCCAGAGGCTTACCTGAAGCCTCCAGAGGGCGAAAAACAACCCAATGCGCAAACTGGAAGTTTGGAAATGGACTTCTGGGTTGCCAGTAAGGCCATTTTTCACCCTCCAGAGCCTTCAGGTTCCAGAGGGCCTCCAGGGGGGCAGGGGAGGCCGTTTTTGCCCTCCCAGGCTCCTAGAAAGCCTCTGGAGCCTGAAGAGGGCACAAAATGGGTCCAAAAGCAGTGGGGAGGGCGGGGGTTGTGCACACATGTGCATAGGGCTCACATGCATAGAATTATGGGTGTGGTCACACCTGCAGGTGGCCCCCTGTTCTCCCCCTTGCTTTTGGCACACGATGGGGAAAAAGTTAGCCATCCCTGGTCTATATGCTCAACAAATGTCTCTTTTCCGTCTCTATAGCTGCACCAATAACCTTCTTAAAAAAGCTGGAGAATGCAGAAGTAGCCGAAAACGGCATAGCAACCTTCCGCTGTCAGCTTTCCAAACCTGGGATCCCAGTGGAGTGGAGAAAGGGATCATCCCTAATCCAGCCTAACGAAAAGTTTGAAGTCAAGACTGAAGGCAATGCCTACATTTTGATCATACATGATGTGATCCCAGAAGACTCGGGAGAATATATCTGCAGTGCAGCTGACAAGAAAACCACTGCCAAGCTAAAAGTTAAAGGTAAGTGTAGCCTTTGGAGAACTATTGATATAAATAATAGAATCATAGGGATGAAAGAGACCTTGGAAGTCTTCTAGTCTAACCCTCTGCCCAAGACAGGAGTCCTGATATCCTCCTGGACAAATGATTGTCCAATCTTATCTTTGAAAACCTTCAGCAATGGGGCATCCACAACTTCTGATGGCTTCATCGGTTAGTTCTTCTCACTGTCACTTCATTCCCCTTCATCTCATCTCCTGCCCTATTTATTCTAGATCCTGTTTCTCTCTCTTCATCTGTCCATTTTACCTTTGGAGACCTTATTCTGGTTTCCTGGTTTACCATTTTGTTTAATATTTCAGGGTTTAAGATTGCTTAATGGTATCTTTTCAGTGCATTTATGTATATGGAAAATATACAGGTATTACTTGAATGACAACCACTAATTTAGCAATCGTTTGAAGTTACAATAAACCTGGAAAAAAAAGCGACTTAGGACCATTTTTCACACTGCAATGATTATTGCAGCATCCCCAGGGTCACGCGATCAAAATTCAGAAGCTTGGCAACTGACGGTTGCAGTGTCCCACTGTCCCATGTTCATGTAATCTCCATTTGTGGTTTCTGACAAGCAAAGCCAATGGCAGAAGCTTGATTTGCTTAAAAACTATGTAATTCATTTAACATCTGCAGTGATTTACTTTACAACTATGGTAAAAAGGTCATAAAATTGGCCCTGACTCACTTAACAGCCACCTTACAGCAACAGAAGCTCTATCTCCCATCAGTCAAGATGGTCATCAACATGAGGACAGGTTGTAAATCACTTTTTCCTGGGCTGTTGTAACTTTGAACATTCACAAACTGAGTGGTTGTAAGTAGAGAACTGCCCATGTAGATAATCGAGAAAAAGTAATAACTTTGACCATTCTGCATTTGGGAAGAATTGGAGGTGCTCTATCACTGACAGTTTTCAAAAAGAAATTGGGCAGTCGTTTGTCTGCAATGGTATAGGGTTTCCTGCTTGAGCAGGGGGTTGGACTAGATGACCTCCAAGGTACCTTCCCACTCTGTTATTTTATGATTCTATTCTCCAAAGCACCTGAGAGCAGGACAAGAAGCAATGGATGGAAATTAATCACGAAGACAACTAACCTGTTAATTAATGAAATGATGTACCACCAGAAGTAGAGGTTTTAAATAAGAGATTGGACAATTATTTGCCTGAAAAGATATAGGATCTCCTGCTTGAGGAGTGGGTCAGACTAGAAGACCTCTAAGATGCCTTCCCATTTTGTTATTTTGTATTCTGGTTAATGGGCTTTCACTCAACAAGATCTTTTTTAGTGTCTTTCCTGCTCTTTCAGCTCTGCCGGTGCTCTTCAAGAGAGGTCTGCAGAACAAGGATGTTGAAGTAGGAAACACTGTGTCATTGTGTTGCGAGTTGTCCAAGCCGATGTCACCTGTGGTGTGGAGAAAGGGAGACACGAAGCTTCAGTCGAGTGAGAAGTACGAGATCAGACAAGAAGGGAACTTTGCTGAGCTTCTCATTTATGATCTGGAAATTCAGGACGATGGCGACTATACCTGTGATTCAGGAGACCAGCAGACCACTGCCGCAGTGAAGGTCAAAGGTAGGAAAAGCTGAGCAAGTTCCAGGGACATCTGTCTTCGATAGAAGAGGGTATTGTAGCTTGGGGTTGAACAATGGGGTCCTTGGTGCTCTCTGAGCTTGGTGGTTTTGTTGTAGACATGCCCAACTAAGTATTGTCATCAGTGACAGAAGGAAAGGGAGAGTTGCAGAATGGAAGGAGGACAACGGTGGGGCCCTTGGTGGTCTTTGAGCTTGATTGTTTTCTTGCGGACATTTCATGACCCAACTAGGTAACATCATCAGTGTTAGAAGGGAGTGAGGTTGTAACTTCTAGCACTGATAATGTTACCTAGTTTGGTCGTGAAATGTCTGCAAGAAAACCACCAAGCCCAAAGAGCACCAAAGACCCCACAGTCCTCCCCCACTCTGCAAACCACACTCCCTTCTAGCACTGATGATGTTACTTAATTGGATCATAAAATATCTGCCAGAAAATAACCAAGCTCAGAGAGCACCCAGGGTCCTATCTTCTTCTTACTTTTCCTTGGGAGGGGCCATGTTTCATTTAGTGACTTCCTCCTGTGTAGCTTTCTTTGAATCATTTTCTCCAATACATTAATTTACTGGGAATTATATAGGAAGTCCTCATCTTACAGCCACAAATGGTACTAGGATTTTCATTGCTAAACTTGGCAGTTGTTAAGTGAGTCACGCCTATTTTATAATCTTTTTTTTGTCATGGCTGTTAGGTGAATCAATGATTCACTGTTAAGTAAACCAAGTAGTCATTAAGTGAATCTGGCTACTCCCATAAATTTTGTCGAAGTCATCTAGGAAGATCATAAACGGTGATCACATGATCCTGGGATGCTGCAACAACTGTAAATACTTGCCTGTTGCCAAGCACCCAAATTTGGTAGGGATGTTGCAACAGTCATAAGTGCAAGAACTGGCCATTCATCACTCCTTTCTGGGTTGTTATAACTTTGATTACCTTTGGTGCTAAGCAAATGGTTGTAAGTTGAGGACTATATGTAGACTGCACACAGGTACATCAAGATCAAGAAACACTCTGCATGAGGCTATCTGGTTGCTTCTGCTCTTTCCAATTGTGGTGAGATGCAGACAACACGTAGATATGCCTGCCTTTTGGGTCCTTATCGGTGTAGATTTAAGGGCCTCATAGCAGCATGACAGACAGAACATAATTGATGTTGCTAGTTCCTGGGCAAGATCTATTTAATTTGTACACATTTTAATCTTAAATGTTATAGTTTAAATTTTATGTTTGTTTAGTGACAGTTCAACTTTACATTGTCATTGAAAAAAATGACTTATGACCATTTCCCACACTTTCAACTGTTGCAGCGTTCCCATGGTCACATGATTAAAATTGAAATGCTGGCAACTGACTAATACTTATGATGGTTGCAGTGTTCCATGGTCCTGTGATCCTCTTTTGTGACTTTCTGACCAGTGAAGTCAAAGAGGAAGCCAGATTCACTTGACAAACATGTTACTAACTTAACTGTGGTGATTCATTTAATAACTGTGGCAAAAAAAGTCACAAAATGGGGCAAAACTCATATGTCTCACTTAGCAACAAAAAATTGAGTAAGGTCATAAGTCAAGGACCACCTGTAGTATGCCTCATTTTGTGATGCTTCCAACATTAAAAAACAACAACCTACTTATAGAGGTATTGTTTAATGTCTGCAAAGGACATCCCAACACTTGTGTCATTTCTCCCCAATAGTGCTACCTGTATTCTTTGAAGAAGGGTTGCAAAACATTGAGTCAGAAACTGGAGGGAAAGCTGTCCTGTGTGGCAAGATCTCGAGTCCCAATGCTCCCGTCGAGTGGCGGAAAGGGTCCCTCATTCTGCAGCCCAGTGCCAAGTACGAGATGAAGCAGAAAGGCCCCATGGTTGAGCTGATCATCTATGACTTGGAGCCAGAAGATTGTGGATCGTATACATGCAGCGCTAGAGATGAGCTGTCCACAGCCTCGGTATATGTACAAGGTGCGTTCCTAATTCTTATCTGTATTTTGTGAATGCTGCAGCCAGTTGATTTTATGTTGCCAACCTTGTCAACAGAGGCATAGTATCAAGACCTCTGGAAGTGTTCGGGCTACTTTATACTGTACTGGTTATGCCACAGTTGGAATGCTGTGTCCTTTTGTGGTCGCCAAATTACAAAAAAGATTGAGACTAGAAAGCATAGAGAAGAGCAACAAAGACAAGCATCCTTGTTTAGGGGACTAAAGCATATGATGGATAGTTGCAGGAACTGTCGAACAAAGAGAAGGATTAGGGGTGACATGATAGGAGTCTTCCAATATTTGAGTGACTGCGAAAAAGAAGGGGGGGGATCAATCTTCTCTCCAAAACATCTGAAGGCAGGATAAGAAGCAACAAATTGAAACTAATCAAGGAGAGATTCAGTTAAAATAGAACTAAAGAGGAATTTCCTGACAGTGAGAACAATTAATCAGTGGAATGGCTTATCTCCAGAAGTTGTGGGTGCTCCAAGACTGGCGGTTTTTAAGAAGAGATTGAACAACCATTTTTCCAAAATAGAACAAAGTCTGCTGCTCGAGCACAGGGTTGGACTAAAAGCCCTCTAAGGTCTCTTCCAACTTGGTTATTCTGTGATTCTATTCTCCAACTGAGGAGAGGATAAGAACCAATGGGTAGACGATTATCGAAGAGAGATCCAGCCTAGAAATAAGGAGAAATTTCCTGTCAGTGATAACAATTAATCAGTGAATCTCAAGACAGGCGATTCCATTGCTATGTAGACCAGGGAATTCCTCTTTATCTTCAAGTTGTTTCTTTTTAAAGTTATTTCTATACATAAAAATGGAAGTTATGTATTTGTTTTCTGCCCTTTCCTGTTATTAAACTAGGTTTGGAGGCAAATCAATCTTTCTAACATAGTCACTGGGGAGTTCAGTGGATCTGAAAAAATGAATGATCGTAAAAAAAATATCTCTTTGGCCTGTAAATCATCTTGTTGTGTAGATGATTAATATCAGTGGTGGGATTCACTTACCTTCCCTACTGGTTCGAAAATGTGAGTGTGCACAGACGATCGTACATTACGTCGTGGCAGGTGGGCGGAGCCTCCTACAGTCACTGCGATTCCCCCGAACCGAAGAGAACTGGCTGAATACAGCCTCTGACTAATATGTAGGATGCTTACTGCAGTTTGCTTCTGCGGTTCTGGTGTGAGATTACTTTTTTTTAAAAAGATTAATGTATGATTTTAGATGATTTTGAAAAGTTAAGCACTGTCCGTCCTGGTTAGCATTTGGGAGGGCGGGAAAGTACAACAAAAGAAGAGCATTCCATATTGTGGCTAGGAAAATTGCATCCATGGATGTGTGTATTTTATTTCTTCAGTGAACGACCAAATGGAAACTCTCATTATTTTATTGCAGTCCACTCTTGCTAAAAGCTTTTAAGGAACTGATGAGATGCCATGGAAAATAAGGGTAACCTTTACAGAGATAGGCCAGATGGAAAGCAGCAAGGAAGAAAACATAATTTAAGTTGAAAACAAGAACATGTTTGCAAAAGATTCAGGCTGACACTCTCTCTAATTCACATGAATATAAGGGGGACATGAAGCAGAGTCCTCAACCTTTCCGGGTTGGTGGCCCAGAGGAAGGGGCAGGAGCTTTTACTCTCACCTGCGTAAGCACAAACGAGACCGCCAGCTTACAGAGACACTAGCACCTGTATGACGCTCGCAGCGATGCTCGTACCCATATGAAGTTCATGGCAACACTAGTGCTCATATGATGCTCACGGTACCATTAGTACAAGTGTGTGTGTGGGTACACATGCACACACACACATGCGTGCACTGGCCAGCCACTCACATGGCCTGGTAGCCAAGAGGGGACCAAGGTGGGGACACCTGTGGTAAAGCACAGCGATTTTTCAAGATCCTGTTCTTATAAATCAACATGAATAAAAGTAATTTTAGTCTTGTCGAGTTGATTTCTTGATTGAGTCTATTAGTTAGCTGAGAGCTGTATCTTACCAGCTTTGTGAAAACTCAGAACAGAAATAAAATCAATGCCATTATTATTTTGATCACAAAATGAATGGGTGTAAGTCAATGACTATATTTTTGTAGGTTTCAGTTGCAGAGTTTTAATCTTGGGTGCTAATTTTACAAAGTCTCTCCAGATGAAATAATTCATGTTGTCAGATGATGTAGAAACACAAAGATGGTCCATTTTTACACCTCCGTTGCGTGCATTCTCTTCCTCTGTTACACAGAAGAGGAAATACAGATAGTTTCTGGTTTAAAGAACATGGATATTTTTGCCGGGGAATCAGCTACCTTTACCTGCGAGCTCTCCCGATCTGGAACACAAAACACACAATGGTGGCTGGACGGCTCCCCTCTTCACAACAGCACTGCAAATGAAATCTCGGTGCAAGATGGGACCACTCACAAGCTGATCTTAAAAGACCTGGGTCTCAATGATTCAGGAACAGTGACCTTTCGAGCGGGTTCTCTGATATCCTCAGCTAAATTATTAATCAAAGGTATTTCAGGCTTTCCCTGTCAGGCGACCACCATGCTGCGCTTATTTCTTGTGTCACTGGCCCCCTAACCAATTCCTGCAAAACAGCTCCTGAAAGGAATGCATTAACCACTAGGCACCACTACCTTAAGCAAAACCCTGCACCTTATTCATTGTCCTTGGAAGATATCAATTTATTCTTAAATTTATATGCTGCCTGTCTCGCTAATCTAAAGTGACTCTGGAAGGCTTACAACAGCATATAGTAGATTTAGGAGCATCTGATAATTGCTTGTGCTGGATCTGCTAAACTGTGATGAATACTGGTGGCATAAAAGTTTAATAAATAAAATAAATACGTATCTGGTTTTAGGTGCTTTTGCAATCTTTTGTAGGGCAGCTGAAACAATTCCATCAAAATAGCTTTCAATTCAATCTTCTTTGGTGGTTATCATCTGCAAGTGAGCCAGTCACAAATTGGACCTCTTGATTTGAGATAGACAACATACAAATTTAATTAGTAATAATTAATAATTTAATTAATAATAAACTATAGCTACAGGCCAAGGTGATGCAAATGGGAGATTTTCAGAGATGCTTAAATATCCACCTGAGCACAGAAACTATTACAGGTGTAACTTTATCTGTAGATAGTCCTCAGCTTATAACCACAACCGTGACCAAAATTTCTGTTGCTAAGAAAGGTGGTTGTTGAGTGAATCTTGCCCAATTTTATGATTGATTTAGCATGGTTGTTGTGAATTATTGCAGTTAAGTGAATCGTGCGGTTGCTAAGTGAATCTGATAAGTGAATCTTTCCCCATTGACCTTGTTTGTCAGAAGCTGACTGGGAAGGTCGCAAATGGCAATCACCATGCTGCAACCATCATAAATACCAAGCATCTAAATTTTGATCACATGACTCCAATGCTGCAAAGATCATAAGTGTGAGAACCGGTCATAAGTCACTTTTTTCAGTGCTGTTGTAACTTTGGATGGTCACTAAAAAATGGTTGTACGTTGAGGACTATGATATTAAGAAAAATGATTTAATCTGACCAATTTTCTCAATAGTTCAACTTCCAGAATTCTCAGTAATCTCCATGCTGGCTGAGGAATTCTGGGAGTTGCAGTCTAAACTTCTGGAGGGTTTCTAAATTAGGCAAAATGGCTTTCAGCCATTCAGTCACCAATGATCTGCTGCCTCCTTAGCTAACCCACATGCTTTTATCATTTCCACCGCTGAGCCAAACAAGCCTTAAACCATCTTAGCAAAGTAAAGAATGCTTCTGATCCCTGCTTTCACACAACTCACTGAGAGTCCTTCTTTAAAAGTAAAAAAGTCTCCATAAATATTCCCCCAAGCCCGCACTAACACCTGACCTATCGGTTGACAGATCCGACCATTGAGGTGGTCAGCCCCATGCAGGACCTAACTCTGGAAGAAGACGGGACCGCGGAATTCATCTGCCAGTATTCTCGGCCAGTGCAGGCCATCTGGAAGAAGGATGATCAACCTCTTTGGGGAGATGGCCAGCGAGTTGTGGTTGAGCAAGACTGGAATGTGGCCAAATTGAAAATCAAGCCAGCTTTTCCTTGTGACACTGGGATTTACTCTTGTGAAGCTGGAGGCACCAAAGTGCTGGCCATGCTTGACGTTCAAGGTGAGGTCAACCACTATGGAAGAAGATCATGTGAATGCCGCCGCAGCTGACACAAGGGCCAAACCAACTTCCTTTTGGTGACTAATACCAGAATAACAGTTGCAAGGGACCTTGAAGGTCTTCTAGTCCAACCCCCTGCTCAAGCAGGAGATCCTATGCCATTTCGGACAAATGGTTGTCCAATATCTTCTTAAAAATCTCCATTGTTGGAGCACCCACAACTTCTGGAGGCAATGTCGTTCCACCAGTTAAGCAACTAGCTTTTGGAGATCAAAGAGCAAGGGGAGATTTGATGTTTACAAAGGGGTTGGTTAACACTTATAACAGGTGTTGGGGAACAGCATTCATGTTGAGGCTCTCTGAGCTTGGTTGTTTTCTTGCAAACATTTCATGACCGAACTAGGTAACATTGTCAGTGCTAGAAGCTAGAACTTTACTCCCTTCTTACACTGATAATGTTACCTAATTGGATCATGAAATGTCTGCAAGAAAACAATCACAATCACATTCACCCCACATTTCAATCCCAAGCTACAAATATTTTCTTCTATCGATAAGCATTTGTATTAAATTTTTAGGCTCTTACTTGTCGCAGAGAAATTCAGATGATTGATGAGAATTTTGAAGTGATGCATTTGGAAAATGCCTGCATTTTCCAAACACACTTTGTTTGATTTCTTCTATCTGCCCTTAATTTTAGCAATAAACTACTGCCTCAAAATCCTGGCCTACCTTACAGGGCTGTTGTAAGGATAACTCAGCCATGCATTTGAGCAGCCTAAAACAATTTGTAATTGTTCTGCAAGCTAAATGGCCAACTACTGTTACTCAGAGCTGAAGCTTTTGAAAGTCATATTTTATGAAATATGCTTTATTTGGCTTGTCTACTGTACTGAAATTATTTAATTTTTTTATTTTATTGTTTGCATTATATTTTTCTAATGCTTGGCTGCCGGGTTGCTTTGAACTCTGTGGAAACACAACTGCCCATTTTTAAATAAAATCACTTTGAGTAAAGCTTTGTGATAATAAAAAGAAAGACCAAATTAGGTCTTTTATTAGGGACATTGAAAATAATCTAATTGTACTGCATGCTTACAATTTCTGCACCAGCCAAGATCAAGCAGAGATTAAGGAACCAGGTTAGAAACTGGGAAACTGTGAGTTTTAGTCCTCCTTTAGAGGAGAAACTGAGGAACTTCAGACCAGGAGATGGTGAATTCTAGTCCCTCCTTAGGCATGAAAGCAGGCTGGGTGATTTTGGCCCAATCACTAGGAGACCATGAGTTCTAGTTCAGTCTTACTTCATAGGGTTGTTGTTGTGGGGAAAAAAAGCAGCCTTAAGTCATTTTTTTCAGTGTCATTGCAATTTCTAATAGCCAATTTCTAATCATGCAATTAAATTTCCACTTTAAAAAAGTTTCATGTGTGATTCCCTCTGCAGAATCTCCAAAGTCACAACTAATTCCTATAATAACCCTTTGTCCTTGCCAAAACTTAACCTATATCAAAATTAAAGTTGAATTTCAGCTAAAGGTGGTGGTCACTTCATTTTTTGAATATAAATCATTGCAAACAACTAAGTTTGCAATCCATCTGAAGTTTTATTATTGTTATATTTTATATATTGTAACAACATAATCTCCAGTTATATTATATATGTGTATTATTTGTAATTTATACTTTTTATATATATAATATATAAACTATATGCATAAATTATATTAAATGAATATAAATATGTTATACATATTATATATAATACTTACATTATACTTATTATTTCCAGCTAATTTAAATGCTATATAGGTAGTCATCAACCTACAACTACAATTGGGCCCAACGTTTCTCTTGCTAAGTAAGGCTGTTTTTAAATAGTTATGCTTCATTTTATGACCTTTTTTGCCATGGTTGTTAAGTGAATCACTGCCATTAAGTGAATCTGGTTTCTTCCATTGACTCTGCTAATCAGAAGCTGTCTGGGAAAGTCACAAAGGGTGATCACATGAACCTAGGGCACTGCAACCGTATTTTTGATCACATGACCATGGGAAAGCTGCAACAGTTGTAAGTGTGAGGACCAGTCGTAAGTCAACTTTTCAGTGCTGTTGTAACTTCAGATGGTCCCTAAACCAACAGTTGTAAGGCAAGGACTACCTGCATAATGGGAAAGTCAGGGATTGAAGCCATTCTATTATTAATTCCATTTTTTTTTGTCCTAACAGCCAAGAATACAGTCATCCAGGGCCTGGAGAATGTAGATGCAATGGAAGGAGGAGAAGCCCTCTTTGAGTGTTATCTTTCCAAACCAGAAATCTACAATTATAACTGGCTGATTGATGATGTGCCAGCAAAAACATCAGAAAACGTGGAACTGGTTTATTTTGAAAACGGGCTTCGCCATCTTCTGCTTCTGAAGAACCTGAAAGTCCAAGACAGCTGCAGGGTGACCTTTCAAGCAAGCGATGTGGTCACATCTGCATTCTTGACCATAAAAGGTGACAATCAAATATCTTGCTCCAGAAGACAATCAGATACAGGTAGTCCTTAATTTATGGCCACAACTGGGCCCAAACTTTCCATTACTAAGCGAGATAGTTGTTCTGCCACTTTTGTGGCCACAGTTGATAAGGAATCACTGCAGTTGTTAAATTAACAACACTGTTGTTAAGTGTATCTGGCTTCTCCCATTGAGTTTGTTTGTCAGGAGGTCTCAAAAGAGGATAATGTGACTCCGGGGCACTGCAACCGTCATAAATATGAATCAGTTGCCAAGGATTCTGATCACGTGACTATGAGGATGTGAAAAATAGTCATAATTCCCTTTTTCCAGTGCCATTGTAATTTCAAGCGGTCATTAAACGAACTGTTGTAAGTGGAGGACTACGTTTCTATAGCTACCCATCTCAGTTAGTAACTGTGGATAGCTTACAATTTAAAAAAACACACAATTAAAATACTAAAAACATAATAAAAAACAGTAGCAGTAATTACATTAAACATACATAGCTGAGCTACTTGACCAGTTAGCAATACAGCCAGGAAACAGGATCCATTTTCATGTTCAGCTTGCCTTCAACTTACGACCATAATTGAGCCCAAAATTTATGTTGCTAAGTGAGACATGTTAATTGGGTTTTAACCCTTTTATGACCATGGAACACTATGACTGTCATAAATATGAGTTAGTTGCCAAGCATCTGAATTTGATCATCTAATCATGAGGATGCTACAATGGTCATAAGTTTGAAAAATGATCATGTCGCTTTTTCAACACGGTTGTTAACTTCATATGGTCACTACAAGAACTGTTGCAGGTTGAGGACTACCTGTATTTCCAGGATTGAAATTTTTTTCCCCCAAAATTTCCCAACCTCTCAATTTCTTCCTTGCTTTGAAAGGATTGTCATTTCTGATCATTTCAGGATGGAGACTGGAATTCTTGAAGCCACTGACGGATGTCACTGTCCGCGCTGGGGAACAAGCCGTCTTCAGCTGCGTGTTAAGTGAAGCAGTGCCCATCCATGAGGTTGCCTGGTATCTTAATGATGTAGACATCCAACCAGATGTAAATTGGAGAACTGAAGCTGAAGAAAATACCTACAAACTCATCCTAAAGAAAGCTCAGCTTCTCCACTCTGGGGAGATAACCTTCGCTGCCAGAGATGCTATTGTGTCTGCAAAATTGACCATCATAGGTAAGTTGGAACAGGTAATTGTTTTCTTGCAATTTACGTATAGGATAGGACTGATGCAAAATGATCACACTGAACACTGGGCCCCATCAATCAAAATTAAATTCAAGGTAGATAAAAGTAAGGTTCTACAGTTAGGTAAAAAAAAAAACCAACTGTATAGATATAGACTAAGTGAAACTTGACTTAATGCTAGTAAGTGCGAGAGGGATTTTAAAGTTCTAGTGGACAATTACTTAAGCATGATCCAACAGTGTGCAGCCTTCGCCAAAAAACCCAATGAAATCCTAGGTTGTATTAATAGTAAAAGATACAATCAAGACCACGTGAAGTTCTAGTACCCCTTTAGAAAGCCTTAGATTAGAACATTCCACATGGAATGGTCATCATGATACAAAGAAGATAATAAAAAAAGTGCCATTCATTAGCTTCCTATATACAATAGCAATAGCAGAGTTGGAAGGGATCTTGTAGGTCTTCTAGTCCAACCCCCTGCGTAGGCAGGAACCTTATACCATTTCAGACAAATGGCTATCCAACATCT
>JAPKID020001486.1:0-14713 GCA_026931265.2 Tropidonophis doriae
TTGGAGTTTGGCGAGGCGTTTTAAGATGTTTTAAAATGCCTCTTTACAAGCGGCTGGGACGGCGAGCTCAAAAGAGCCGCCATCGGAGCCGCTGCTCAAACCGGAAGCCACGCTCGTAATACTATTATTAAATTTGCAGATGATACAACAATGGTGGGACTGATTTCCGGGGCAGATGAGTCTGCCTATCAAGATTTGGTGGACTGGTTGTTTTTGTGGTGTGGAGACAATAACTTGGTCCTTAACACCAAAAAAGAAAGAAAAGGAGCTTATTATAATGGACTATAGAAGGAATGGGTCAGGCATCCACCCTTGCTTATCAATGGAGATCGAGTGGAGCAGTGGCCAGTTTTAAGTTTCTGGGTGTTATCATAAAAGAGGACTTGACCTGGGGCACTCACATTGCAGCACTGGTCAAAAGGGCCCAGCAGAGATTATACGACCTGAGACTTCTTAGGAAACAACAACTGAATGAAAAACTGCTGGTGACCTTCTACTGCTGCATCACAGAGAGTATTTTAACTTACTGCACCTGTGTATGGTTTGCCAATTGCACAGTGGCAAATAGGAAGCACTTCAGAGGGTTAACATCATTGCCCAGAGGATCATTGCCTTCTCCCCACTTGGGAAGAGTTTATAGCTCCCATTGCCTTAAGAAAGTTCAAAACATTCTTAAAGATCCATCTCATCCTGGGCACCCTTTTTTAAAACTTTTACCATCTGGCAGACTGTCCCAGGGCAGTAACTATAATGAATTTTATGTATAATGCAATATTAATGCAATATCAGGTTTTAAATTCAATTGTATATAATGTGAAGGAAGTGTGTTTCTGTTTTATTTTTATAGTTATAATGTACACTGAAGATGGCATTTAATTTCATTGCATAAGGTGCAATGACAAGTAAGCTTGTTAACTATGACCTTAATATCATCTTAGAAAAAATTGTGGTGTTGCCGAGTCAATAATCACTTGATGGCACATCACATTCATTATCACCTTAATACATTTCTGCCTGACAGCCATAAATATTTGTAAACATCTAATTGCTTAATTTAAATGTGAGCCCTTTTATGTATAAACATCATATATGCAGACTTTTGAGAGCGTCTAAATTAAAGCCCCATCACTGCTGAAAAGGTTAGATTTGTGGAAACTGTATGGTTGCAATCTATAAACTTGTCATTTTAAAATAATTAAAAATTATATGAACTTGGTTACAGTTGGATATCACTTTAATTTTGATTCTGCCTTCTTCCTAAGTTTAAGCGTCAGGTTGGAGAACAGGAGGAAGATGCAGACCTCTGGATTGGATATTGTGCTTTCCATCTGGGTGACTACAAGAGAGCACTGGAGGTGAGGTAGTGCTTTTTGGTCCTGAAAAGGAAGATGTTCTCTTAAATTTGTAAATTTATGTTGCTAAGTGAGAAATGTGTTGATTTCTCACATTTTTACAACTTTCCTTGCCACATTTGTTAAGTGAATCAGTGCATTTGTTAAATTAGTCACATGGTTGTTAAGTGAATCTGATTTCCCCATTGGCTTTGCTTGTCAGAAGGTTGCAAAAGATGATCATATGATCCCAGGATACTGAAACCATCATAAATGTGAGTCAGTTGTCAAGCATCCAAATGTAAATCATGTGACCGTGGAGATGCTGCGGAAGTAGTAGTAGTATCTTCCAAGTAATACCATACAACTATTTTCAGGTTTTTCTAGGTTTCTTGTACATGTGCATGCACATAAAACCTTTCTCTTGGTACTTCTAATAGAGCAAAACTGCTGTACATGCACACACTTGTAGAAATGATTTGAGAAAGCCCTAAAAGTAGCTGCAATTAAAAGGATGCAGCTTTTTCAAAGTTTTGATGATAATTGAAATATCATATCTGGACATGGTAGTCATTTCTGTTTATATTTTTTTTTACTTGTTTACAGTTCTTATGTGCTCTGGCTGGGTTGTAAGAAGAAATAAAACATAACATTTGTCTGTGGTGATTAAGCAAGGCTGTATCAAAAATTATTATTTATTTAAGGAGTATGAGAATTTAACCAAGGGATCTGCCTGCAACCCTGATGTGTGGGTGAATCTAGCATGCACTTACTTCTTCTTGGGAATGTATACACAAGCTGAACAGTCTGCTTTGAAAGGTGAGTCTGATAATTATGATTGCTTTTTATTTATTTTTACTGGCAATAAATTCAGGTGCACTTACTGGAAGTGAGTGGGGACATTGTTTGCACTGTGAAAATGAGGCATATGAATTAATAAGTTTGAAAACCTAAGTATTAATTTTGTTTTCAGGTCCCAAGAGTAGACTTCAGAATCGTATGTTGTTCCATTTAGCACACAAGGTATGTATTTCAAAACATTGGATCAGATTTGGAAGTAGTTGAAGTATTTTGAAATCCAGTTCCCATCATGTGCCCAAATGTTATTTAAAATGTTATAAATACCCATCATGCGGTTTATTTTTAGAGCAAGCAGCATAATGCAAGGTACTTGAAAAAAAGGAAGCAAAAGATGTTAGAGATAAGAAGAAAGGGGAAAGAAAGAAACTTAACTAAATGTAGTTGACATTAACACCATTCACTATATCTTTCTGTACCATGGAGATTCTGCTACAATTAATTTATTCATTTTTGTTCAGCTTACATATATACATACTCATAATGCTATTCTAAGATGATTGCCACTTCATAAAAGTACAGCAACTTTTACACCTTCACCTTACTATTCAAATTCTGAAAGACTTGTTTAAGTGAGAAAGAAGTTCTCTAGGTAAAATGATGAAATGAAGAGCTGAAGTACTAAATAAGCACAGAAGTTGAAAGCCTGAAAGTTTAATGGTGACAAGAATTAAAATAATTAAGAAATAGATGACTGCCTAAAGTCTGGAAAAATAATTGGTTTCTAATGAAAGGTGGTTATTATTGTTTTCAGCAGACAAAGTATTAGAATATGTGTAAGGCATCCACTTGTCTCTGTCTTTAAATCATATTTTCTTCTTAGTTTGGTGATGAGAAGAAATTGATGAACTTCCATCAGAATTTGCAGGATATAACAGAAGACCAGCTTAGTTTAGCATCTATACACTATATGAGATCTCATTATCAAGAAGCTATTGATATCTACAAACGCATACTGCTTGATAACAGGTTGGTTCAACTTATCTCTATCTGTTCAACAGATAATTCGGAGGAGAAAGCTGAAACAAATAATTTCAGAGAGCTTTTCAATCTTGCAGTATTTTAGCTATCTTTTGCTGAGTTTATTGCCTTCTGAGCGCCTTCTTTAAAATGTTACTGTAAAATCTTCTTTAATTTTTTGATCCAGTAGTGAGTTTAGTAAACATGCAGGGAATGTGGACACTTGAGAAAAAATGCTAATTAAGGTACAATTATAGATTCATTAGATATATGTAGTTAGGATTGGGGATGTTATTTTTTAAAAACAATTACTTTTTAATATTTTACCTTGTGCAAATTTTAAATGATTTAAAATAATTTTTAAATAATTGGATAACTCCAGCAGGACATACTTCAATCTAGTGATTCCCCCACCCCTGTTTTTCCTGTGTGTGTGTGTGTCATGTGTGCTTTGCATAATGGGTGTGAGTGCGCATGCACTGTCACGCACATGCATGCTTTAGGCACATGACAACAAAAAGGTAGGCCATCACTGCTCTAAGGTACTTGCAAATAAGAAATGAATGCAAATACTTCTCTTGCGATTGTTCTCTTTGTATTTGTATCTGGAAGCATGCAGTCACTTTGTTGAAACAATGAACACTGAGTCTCCATGCCTAACAGTTTTGATAAATATATTCTTTATAAATTATCCTCTTAAAGCAGTTCAAACTAATGGCCAGGCCTATGTCTTATGTTAAAGAATTCTACAAATCAATTATGCATTATGCAGAAATGCTTTCTTTTGTTTATTCCAAGAGTCCCAGTCATTTTTTTAAAGTCTCCCGATCCTAGTTTTGAAAGAGAAATTTCTTCCAGTCTACTCTTTCTATGCTCAGCATTTTTATATGCATTTATTGAATCTTCACTCAGCTATTTTTTTCTTCAAACTAAGAATCTCAAAGATATTTGAGCCCTTTGGTCACTTTGCTTTTTTTCTGCACTTTTCCCACCCCTATTGCAGTGACCAAAAATGCACACAGTACTTCAAAGATGTTGGCTAGAACAGGGGAGACCCAAATTCAAATCCATTCTCAGACATGGAGACTCACATGAGGTTGTGTGAGGAAACCAATATGGGAGACAACGTTGTGTTCGCTATCTTGAATTTCTCAAGAGCCATTTATCAAATAATTATTGACAGATTTATTTTCATTTGGTCCCCTTTCTCATGAATTCTCCATGGAAAACAGCATTTTCACAGCTGTTGCACACTATGGCAATCTTCAGTGAGTTATCCACTATAATTCCAAATTGGTTTGTTTTAATCTGTTAGAAATAACATAATATACATTTATATTGCAGTGTGCATGTTTTTTCTGATGTTTCTGTTTTTTTAAACAAACATATAATTATATGCCCAGGATTCTAAGCAACAATTTTAATGTTCCATTAGTTGAGAGTTTCATACCTATACCATGGACATTTACTTTACCACAATTTGCAGCAAGATAAAGGTATTAGTTTCTTGTGCAATTCTGATTCTCATTGAAGTTGTAATGAAGGGAGCTTGGATATTTGGGGTATTTTTTTATATTTAGTTCATCAACTGGGATTTTCTCAATTTTATATCACTGAAACTAGTTGAATTTCATAAAGCAGTAAGTTATATTAATACGTTGATGAACTTTGATTTGGCAGGGAATATCTGGCGCTCAATGTATATGTGGCCTTGTGTTACTACAAACTGGATTACTATGATGTCTCTCAAGAAGTGCTAGCTGTTTACCTTCAACAGGTTCCTGACAGTACCATTGCTCTTAACTTAAAGGCTTGTAATCATTTCCGACTCTACAATGGGAAAGCTGCTGAGGTATTTTGTTACTATAGTTTAATCTCTCAAATCATTTCTCAGTCCAAGTTTCAGTATCTATTCTTAAGAAATGCAAATTGTTTGTTTATAGCTTTGTTCCTGATACTATGCAGAACAAACATTTTAATTTTATAGTATTTTGTATATGTTTATTTAAGCAAAATGTTTATTCCTCTGGTTACCACTTTTGATAATGTGACCTATTGTCTGTTTTTAAAATTTCTTTAAAACTACAAGGCAGAGCTTAAAAGTTTGATGGACAGTGCCTCAACATCATTTGAATTTGCTAAAGAGCTCATTAAGCATAACTTGGTAAGTAGCAATGGGGTAACTCATATAATGTAATTTATACAGATCATGCACATGATCAAAGTACTGTTTGGTCAACTTGTCTAGAAGAGTAATTTATTGATAGGGAATGAGCTATGAAAGTTGCACTTCACAGAAGAGTTCCTGAAAAAGAAATTCCATTGATTATCATATTCATGCGCTATCATTAGCCTCTTCCTGACTTCAAGTCTTTTCCTTATTTCTTCAAAAACCTTATGTGCTCTTATATGTCCCACCAGCTTCATTTTGATGTAATTTTTCAGATGTGTCATTTTTCAGATTGCGTCAACTCTGTAAATTTGATATATTTTTCCTTTATGATACTGCTTATAATGATTTTTCTTGAAATTATTTTTTTTCACAAGCCAACATAATTTAAAGATATATTTATTTATTCCATGCACAATTCTTCCTTATATCTCTTTTGCTAGCTTCTCATTCCCTCCCTTATTCACTAATCCTATAGCTACCAGATGTTTTATAGCTTATTACCCTATTAATGACTTTAACTGATCTAAATCTATCATCTTAAGATGCCAGATAATATTCTTAGTTATTCTTTCGTATCTTTGCTGCTGTTTGAAATTCTCTTCTCTCACAGACCATATACTTGATGTCACCTTTTACCTCAAAATCCATGTTTTGTGCAAGGTCTTGTGCTTGACCTTCTTTTCTCTCTTATTAACTGTATCCAAGTTTTTGAATGTATATATAGTGGCTGTGTATGAAAGTGCTGTATACATTGAGATCATTAAATAATAAAGATGTCACTATGATTTCTGGGGTAAATATTTAATCTGTAAATTGCAAACGCAACAGAATAATAAGTGACATATTTTCATCGTTCATGATAAACTGCTTAGTACAATAAATATATTTAAAACATGCATGGGATTAAATTGTAACTTGTTTGCTACAATACTAATACATTGAGTATTTCTACTTACAGGTGGTATTCCGAGGAGGGGAAGGGTCTCTCCAAGTACTCCCTCCACTGGTTGATGTCATTCCTGAAGCTAGACTGAATCTAGTCATTTATTATCTCCGGCAAGGTGAAAAATATCTATATATCTCATTTTACATTTTTATATCTAAAGATATTTTATATATCTGTTCATATTTTAGTGATATTTTTCTACCAAATAGAAAATACCACATATTCCACCGTATAAGGTGACTGGGCATATAAGATGACCCCCTACTTTCTGGCACCTGCAAGCCGGTTGAAGGCCTCCATGTTGCCTGGCTTTTGTAGTTTGAACTCAGTGCCTTCCTCCTCCAGACTGCCAGCCAGACCTTACTAAGCCATCCCAGTGCTCAACCATCCACCTGCCCAGGCAAGGAGCGCCAAGGTTATCGATTGAAAGGCCAGCATCTGCGCTGGTGGTAGCACGGCTTCCCGTCCCCTTAAAATGAGGCTACGGAAGAAAGCCGGATGGGGAGAATCTAAGGGGGAGCGAAGAAGATACCCAGACAGATCTCTCTTTGAATAGCTCCTGCCCAGATTTCAACTGATTCCCTCTCCAATCCTCCAACGAACAGACCCTGTTCCCCTTTTTGAACTCTGGACCACTGGGCCTTTATTTTCCCCATTTAGTGGGGGAAATTGGATTTTTATTGGATCTTTCCCCCTCCCCACACCAAAGGAAAGCCAGCTGGGCTTTTCCTAGAAGCCCCACTATCGTTCCCCCTTCTCCTTTCCCCCTACCCACCACTCACTTATGGTAACATTTAAAGAATAACTTTATACAAATATTAACCATCTTTTGTTTGTCAATAGATGAATAAATGTATGGAAGAAGTACAGTATTATATATTGTAATATTATATATACTGTATCATATTATTTCAGATGATGTACAGGAGGCTTACAACTTGATTAAAGACCTGGAACCTGCAACCCCTCAGGTTAAAAAAAAAGTTTATTCATTGATACGTACATACTAGAAGAAATTATTTTTGAAATGTTATAAGATAGAATTAAATTCTTTTACCATCTATTTTTTATTTGTTGCCTTCCATTTTTTTTAAAAAAAGTTATATGGATCAAAGTAATTAAGATAAGTAGATCAGTGAAAGTAAGTTGTGTTAAAATCAGTATGGAAAAAGAATTGCCATTTGTGTCACATATTTTCATGCAAGAAAGTACAGCTAATTTATTCTTGATGAAAACTGTTTTGAATTTTTCTTCATACTTAACACTGATCAAAACAATACTATAAGATGTACTTGGTTCAAGTTTTGAAATTATATGATAAAGCCTATATTAAGACCATTGACTTGGTTGATGATCCATTTAAGTGACTTTTATTTTACTTAACCAATTTCATGGTAGTTTCAGTACAATGACAATAAAGATTATTATTATTTTATAGATTTTTATGGATATTCCCATTTTCTGATTATTTTAAATCCATTATTGTTACTGTTATTATTTTAAAATAATTTATTTAGCTGATTTTAAATCCATTATTGTTACTGTTATTATTTTAAAATAATTTATTTAGCTGATATATACTTTAAGAACCTGGAAGATGCCAAGATAAATTTCTGGAAACTGGGGGGTTAAATTAAAACTGCTTGTATAATGGAATACACCTACAATTTTAGCAGAATAATAAAATGGACGACTGATCAGCCTTTTAATTATTTGGGTGCCTTTTATATTTAACTTGATATAATTATAATCCATAAAGATATCTGATTCATATATCTATGCATTTGCCCTGTAATTTGAATAAAAGAATTGAAAATGGTTTTAAGCATCAGGAAACAAATTGCATAATTTAATTATTTTTTCAATATTTTTAGGAATATATTCTGAAGGGAGTAGTGAATGCAGTGCTTGGGCAGGAAATGGGTTCAGTGAGTATAACAGTTTCTAATACTAGTAATTTTAGAAGAATCCATAAATGGCCAAATTGAACACAGAAGCTGATTTTAACTTGATCCTTTCTTACATAAATTTCTTATATTAGTTAATTATAACTGTTTTAGGCAAACTAGAGCTACTGAGAAACAAAAAGGAAATATAATCATGCTTGGGGAAGGCTCATCTATTTTCAAAAAAATAAAAGTTTTACACAGAAATTTAAAAAAAACCAATGATAACTGAATATGGTCATTAACATCAAACATTTTGGGAGGAGAAAATGGAAAACAACATGAGCATGATGTAGAATGGAACTAGGCATTCAGGAAATAGTCCCTTGCGGAGATGGGGCGGGATAGAAATCTCAATTAAAAAAAAAAATTTCATCAGCCCAATAAAAGCCCTATTTCTATATTGTTCTTTTTCAGAGAGATCATTTGAAAATTGCTCAGCAATTTTTCCAGCTGGTGGGAGGATCTGCTAGTGAATGTGGTATGTTTTAAATGTACTGTGTTCTCTTTTTGTCAGACATTAATTGTATTAAATTTATTATGTGATTCAATGAAAGGTATCTTCTGCATGTTGCCAGTGATAAATATTAAGTAAAAATGCTTATCATACAAATGCAACATAAATATGTTATTTGGGCTAGAATTAGATGTATATTTATGTCCAATTTAAGTTATGAATTTAGATTATAAATTTTCATGTCATAAAGAATTACAGAATGATTGGGCAGAAAGGACATTGGAAGCTCGTGACATCTCTGATCATCTCAGAGTGACAAATGACTCTCTAATCTTTACTTAAAAACCTTCAGTGAGGGAATAGCCATCATTCCACGAGGCAGTCTGTTCAACTGCTGAATAGTTCTTACTATCAAGACATTCCTCCTTACTTCAAGTTCAGCCCTTTAAGGCAGATCAGACTGAGAAAGAAATGTCAAATGGGTCTTAAAGCTATTTTTATTTTTATTAGACCAGCTATAGCAGCAGTTCCCAAAGTTTTGGGCACCAGGGATTGGTTCCATGGAGAGTGGATTTTCCGCAGACCCTGAAAGGCATAGTTTTACACAGTGCTCCATTCCACACTTACGTGGATGAAGCTTCACTTACTTGTGTAGCCAGGTTCCTGGGATAGGTTGGGGCCCAGTGCCAGGGGTTGATGACCCTGAGCTATAGTGAGAGAATATTGCAAGTCTGAACATGCTTTCCTCTTTCCTCACTTTATCGTTGTATGGATTAAAGAGGAGCCTATCTGAGGAATCTTCTTATTTCTTCGAACGGGTTCAATGAGGTGCTTGTCTGATTGTTTCCTTGTAATGGATCTTTCTATCCTTTAAGGTCATTCTCTATGCCTTCTACAGATTCCATCAGTTGGTTCTTATTCTACTGTTGGAAGCTGTGGAGAATAAAGCAATACCTTCTTCCCTATGACAGTTCTCCAATTATTTGAAGACTGCTGTTCTGTCTTTGCTTAACAATGTCTTCTTTAAGTTCATCATCCGGTTCATGTACCAATTTTCATAGACTTTACCCTCCAAGCTTCTCATCATCATGATGCTTTTCTAGTCATTCTTTCTAGTTCTGTAACATACTTCTTTGATTATGGTGAATCAAAATTAACATAGTACTTCTGTTGTCCTTTAATCAGTTCAGTGCAAAATGGAACTATCACTTCCTGTGGTCTTGACACTGTATTTTTCTTGATGCAGCTTAATATTATATTAACTATTTGGTACCTGCAGCAGACTGGCTCATGTTTAATCTATGGTCTACTAGGGTTCTTAGTTTCTTCCAAATATTGTTGCCAAACCAAATACTACTTATTTATGAATCTGGTGTTTGCTATTTAAATACCGAATACTACATTTTTTGCCATTGGACTGCATTTTATTGGATAGGGTCCAGGGGTGGGTTCCTGAACTGTTTAGTACTGGTTTGCTGCGTGCACGCTGCTCACTTCTCTCTCGCACATGCCAAATGCACATTGCTTGTGCATACGCATTTGACTAAAAATTGCTCTGCACATGTGCAAAACCATGCCAGCAATGGCAGAAGAGAGTGGACAACCAGTGTGGGGGCTCGTCAGACCTGGGTTGCTGCCGGTTCTGCGACCCAGGCTTCAATTCCACTACCGGTTCAGCTGAGCCAAGCCGAACTGGCAGCAATCCACCTCTGATACAGCGTGATGTCCAAATCTATCAACACCCTTTTGAATCTTGAGTCTCTTTTGAAGCGTTAGCAATTTGTCCTTTCCCATCCCCACTCTCTGGCTTTGTGCCATCTGCAAACTAAATGCACATTCTTTCTATCCCCTCATTAAGCCATATTTGATACCCAGTTGATTAGTTGCAAATCCAACTACTGCTAATAGTGGAACCATCCATTGGTGAATTTTATGAAGAAGGAAGAAATATATCCACAGCATTCCTATGGTTTGTTATTGTAGTCACTTTGTCAAAAAAGCAATAAGATTTGTATAGAATGACATGTTTTTGACAAAACCTACATCAAATCCTGAATCTTTGCATCTTGGAGACAATACACTTATTTTTATATCTTGTCTCGTCTGAAGAGTGCCACCTCAGGTCCTCTCAGCAATGAGTCACCTATTACCCTATATGGAAATTCTTTGGAACAGCCATTGGATTCCTCACCTCAATAGGAGCCTGAGCTTCTGCCCTTTCTGCCCTGGGAATGCTGGGTGAAAACATTATCCAGAAATCTGCTAGTTATCCTCCAGCAACAGAACCTGAAATTGACAAGATAATTTTAGCTACAAGTACAGGTTCTTTTAAGTCTTGTCGATTTCATGCTGCCAGAATCCTTTTCCAGGGCTCCTGTATCCAGAAACACCTTGCTTTCCCTGATGAGTCTAAGTGTTGCCACTAGCCAGGCATGCCTTTAAGCCATTTACTTTCTTGTATAGCAATACAATAAGTTTGCAGTTGCAATCTTCATATGGTAGGGCACAAGTGTGACACAAACCATACTGGTCATCATATTCCATCCATGTGTATAACTTTCTGAAAATGGTCCAGCTCCAAACAGCTGCTCTCTTTACATATTTCATTTGCCCTTGAGAAGAAGAAAAAACTGTCCTCCTGCCATCTTATTCCTGTTGGACAGTGAGTAGGAATGAACTCTGGCTAATTATGATGGATGTAAAAGTAAGGGGAATAACTTAGATTCTTTATGCAGCCTATTCCTTCCCTACTCAGCATGAAATCTGGCATATAAAATCTAATATTATGAAACAAAGTGTTCAGAATGTTTTGCCTTTCTGAAAGCAAATTATTAAGGGCTTCTAAGTCATAACTTGAAATTCACACAAGTAACTTCAAACTAACGTGTGAAGCAGTCTTAAGATTTTAACGTAGAGAATCATTTTACTTACTTTTTGTTTGTTTTCTCTAGTATCTTTCAACATTGATTTAATCTGTGTCAAATTGTTTCCTATCTGTCACGAAAGTAAATCATATATTGTGTTGTTTTTTGGCATCCTGGCAGTAGTTCTGAAAACAAATGAAGATAGGTGTAATCCCCAACATTTTTGCTATCCTCAACTTATTTGCATTGTTATTCTTCAGATACTATCCCTGGGAGACAGTGTATGGCTTCTTGCTTCTTTCTGCTCAGGCAGTTTGATGATGTCCTAATATATCTCAATTCAGTGAAGGTTAGTAAAACTTAAAATTGTCTTGTATACATTCATGTATGTCTGTTTATTAGTATCTCAAACAGTGGCTATGGACAAACATAACACTAGAGAAGAGCAGAAGGGTATTTCATCAAGTGTCATAGAAAATCCAGTGTTAGGGAATCTGGCTTTTAATCTGTGATATTTTCAGTGAAAATGTTGCTGTGGTGCCAATGATCAATTATTTAATTTTGGTCTTGCTACCAGTAGAATCTACTGTATTTTTCTGAGTATAAGATGCACCTTGTCCCCCCCTAAAAGAGTCTGGAAATGTTGGTGCATCTTATACACCGAATACAGACATTTTTGGCCTCCCAAAGCCCTGCCCCCACATCCCATTTTTTGCAAAAAGCGGGTCGTTTTTTGGCACATGGAGGCCAAAAATGGGGTACGCAGAAGCCGAAAATGGGGCACGCGGAAGCGGTGATAGGTGGGAGCGGCAGCAGCAGCAATGGGTGGTGGCAATCCTCACAGCCTGAAACAGATGATAGGTGGTATTCCGGGAGGCCAATCCAACCGCCAATCAGCTGCTTGTGCTAAATCAGGCTGTGCTAAAGCTGACCAGGCTGTTTGCTGCCAGGAGGCAAATTGCTGGGAGGCAGAGGCTGAAGGGTGGGGAGCCGGCGGTTGGGTGGGATTTTGGCAACATTCGCTATATAAGACGCACAGACATTTCTACCCACTTGGTGTGTGTGTGTGTGTGAGAGAGAGAAAGTGCGTCTTATAGACTGAAAAATACAGTAATTATGCTTACAAGTACTTATAGTTTCATTCATCTGTCACATTAAAATTTATAATTCTGTGGGATGTTCTAAGTACTTTGGGAGCCAAAGTCAAAATTTCAGGTGATCATAGCTGTCTTTTGCTTCAGAGACTACTGCTAGGACACTTTCTAATTCAACTAATAGAATATTGATACAGTTAACAATGAAGAGTTTATTGTATATAAGCCATATACTCAATATGCAATATAATGGGAAATTGAAGATCTACTACTGAAGATGTTTTATAGTGAGCTTAGATAATTATATGTACTTTTTTGTTCAGGACCCACCTGAGTTATATTTAATGGATACTTTTTGTTTTTCGTACAGAATATTTTTGGTATTTGTGAAAGGAATGAAAAATTTGACATCTAAATCAGATTAGAACTTGAAAGCACACACAAAAACAACTTAAAAAATATGTGGATACAGAGATGATCAAAACAGTACACAGAGGGTGAAGCATTTGTGAAAATTAATATTAATCTACACATGATGATGATTATTTGTTAATATTAATGTATTTAAACATTCCATACTTATTGACACTTAACATTAGTTGGCACCTTTCCATTTTCTGTGTTCTAAACCAGTATGTCTAGATAAAATTTTATAACTCCCACACAGCAAAAGATTTCAGTGTAAAAGCAAACTTTTCCACACCTCAAGGAGAGTGGTATTTTTCTTCTCAGGCTGTAACTTGGCATGACAAGTTGGACAAAATGTTATTGTAATGTGATTCATTCATTCATTCATACAATTATTACATTTTATAATTTCTGAAATTCTTAATTAGTATTTATGTATTTAATACATGAGAACATATAATCAGTTCATCCCTGGAAAATCTAAAGAATATGTTATAGTATTATCAGTATGAGGTGTTTTATTGAACTGGTTTGCTATGGCTTCTAATTTAGAAATTTGGTATAACAAAATGAGGAAGTGTTATTTAAATGTGCAAAAAGAGGTATAAAATCCTTTCTGACTTGGCCTGGGGGACAAATTGCCTCAAACAGAACTCACTGTCTAGGTCAGAGGTGTCAAACTCACGTTGTCACGTGACATTGGAACTCTACCCCCTTTGCTAAACCAGGCAGGGGCAGGGGCAGCATATGATGCATCCAGCCTGCGGGCCGCAAGTTTGACACACACACACACCCCGCTCTAGGTCATTCCTTTTTTGCAGCAGAGCTTACCTTCTGGAATAGGCTCCATGTAAAAATCTGTATTCCATCATGCCTCCCAGCTTATAGGAAGGATGAAAACTGAGCTATTTAGAAGACCTTTTAATGATTATATGTAACTATTAGGAAACATTTATATTAGTATAATTATGTGTAATTTAATATACTGATATGCTAGTAGTTCTTTGGGAGTGTGATGGTATATATACGTAAGTAAATGTTCCACCCACTCTGTATAAGGCATTAATTATGAATTGTGGATTCATAGCTTTTATACTGTTTGGAATTAAATGAAATAATGATTTCACATTCATCAGGACTATATTTTAGGGGTTGTCTAAAGCTTAAACTATTTTTATGAACAGTCAGTGTGCTGTATTTTCAAGATGTTATAACTAGATAAAAGTGGAGCCACCTGATATTCATTGAATTAAAAATATAGAATTGAGCAATAATGTTTTGAGGAGACAAAGTTGAAAATTGATACTAGCTGTTAAATGTCATAAACCATTAACTTGTTTATTTATTAATCATGCCTTATTTTCCAGAGTTATTTCTATAATGATGATACTTTTAACTTTAACTATGCACAAGCCAAAGCTGCTACTGGAAATACTAGTGAGGCTGAGGAGGTATGTATCTGCTTCTTGAAAAGATCACAGACAAGTTTAAAAATATTTGCTGCTTACATTCTGTATCTTAGTTTCTATATCTAAACTTTCTGAAACTTCAAGAATTGTGAATGTTGTGAATAAGAGGCAATAACATTTTAAGAATTCAATAAGTGCATAAGTGCATAAGCGTTGTCAACGCTTCTTTGAGAGAGGGGTTCTTACCTACCGCCTTGAAAGAGGCAG
>JAPKID020001489.1:0-14703 GCA_026931265.2 Tropidonophis doriae
TTAGAACTGAGGAGAAATTTCCTGACAGTTAGAACAATTAATCAGTGGAACAGCTTGCCTCCAAAAGTTGTGAATGCTTCAGCGCTGGAAGTTTTTAAGAAGATGTTAGATTACCCTTTTGTTTGAAGTGGTATACAGTTTCCTGTCTAGGCAGGGGGTTGGACTAGAAGACCTCCAAGGTTCCTTCCAACTCTGTTATTCTATTCCATATCTGATCGTTATGTAGATAGTTCCTTTGCTGATGATGTGGCCTAGTTTGGTTATGAAATATCTGCAAGAAAATAATCAAGCTGAGAGAGTACCAAGGACTCCACAAATGAATGTATTTCTATGTATAATGCATATTGTTGGACTTTCCGGGTAGGGTCTTCCTAGTGGGTACTAAGAATTGTTATTGCTGAAGTATGTTTCCTATAAACTTACCGTATGTCATGTTCTGCTACAGTTATAAAACCTGCTTCGCAAATTCTTGCTCAGTTTAGATTCTGCTACTGAGAATTGCTCTCTCCCCCCCAAGGTTGGTTTCAACCTCCAATAGTCAGTGGATGACAAATCTGATTTCAGCTTTGCCTTAAGCACTCTGCTTGCAGAAACTTATTTTTTTTAAAAAAATCCCAGTTCTTGACTACAAAAGATATTTTATCTGAAGTCACTTTGAATGCACATTACTGTAATTGCCAGCATTTGTCACTTGCAAAAAGGCCACTCATTATAACTTGTGGGTTACGTGCGCATGAAATGCCTTTATATTTCAAGGACTCCTGGGAAAGACATATATACAGAAAGAGGAATCAGCCTCTTATATCCAATAAGACCATTGATCCAGCTACTCCAGCCTTGTGCGCTGTTGGAAACACAGGCATGGATGTCTAAGCATCAGAGAGGAAGTCAGGATAATCAAAAATTAATCTGAAATCAAATATTAAAAGTAGGCTGAGCATAAAAGGAAGCCATATCCGGGCAATTTCACTACTGCAATCAAGCTTGATTGATTGAATGAATGATTTGGGCTACAAATTTCAATGTGACTCTTAGCAACTAGACAAACAGATTTCCCAAAGGTGCTTTTTCCAAAAGACAACTGAACCCAGGCTTCCCCACTTTTAGTTCCGCACAGAGGGTGAAATGCTCAAAAGTCTGCTACTAATTCGCTTCACATGCCAAATACAGGCTTTGTGCACATGCGCACCGCAGGCACTGCCCTGAAGCACTGAAAATGGAGGATTAAGAAGCCTTTTCTGAGCCTGGAAAGGTAAGTAGAACAGTGAGAGGGTAAACAGCTGTGCTGCATGATTTAAATTTGCTATGAAGCAAGATTTCCTGCTTTCTGGTGAATATAAATTGGCCGGTACAGCTGATTATCACACAACTGATCGTTAGAGCTACCGGTTTGCCTGAACCAGTAGCATATTTTACTAGTGGCTCGGGCGAACTGGTAGCATTTTTTACGAACCAGTCCAAATCGGCAGCATTTCACCCCTGGTTCAGCATACTGGCTCTCTTATATGTTCTTATTTCTGCTTCAAAGTCCTTTGTTTGGGGATGACTAGAGAGTTGTTCATGATTCATTGCCTATCTGCAGTGTATTCTGATTTCCAGTTATTTAATAACTGGTCAATAAACACATTTTTTTCTCTTTATGTTGGGTTCTCAAATAACAGAATAACCATATGAAAAAGCACAAAGTTAAAAAAAAATGCAGGACCGATAATGAACTACAATGATATATCGTGATCACTGAAAAGTAAATTAATATGAATATTACTAAATACTTGCATCCTTAAATAAAACAGATTATCTTAACCTCATGGCTAAAATAGCACTTTTATTATTAGGCCACCAGATATTCTAGTACTTATTTCTTTGGGTACCAATCTTTATGCGGCCAAAATAGAACTTTTTAAGCAGAATTGCTATATTCTATGACTACAATAGACAGATAAAATGGAGCAAAAATGCAATTAAAATCAATGGGACTGCATAATTTTATTGATTACTCAAAAAAGAGAAAGAAAAGAAATGTGAACCAATTTAAAAGAAAATAGAAGCAAAAACATAGAAGCCATATATTTATGAATAGACACACATAAGCACATATTATATTTGAATAAACAGTAGACATATTCTATTTTAGTTACTCATAGGGAATTTGTATCAATAGCAAATTCATTTCTCAATTGGTAGCAATATCGGCTCTGCAGACTTGAGTAACTGAGGTTGTTCATAGTTCTTTCCAATGCTGAAGAATGAGGAGTTGAGCAGATTTCTCTAGCGTTGCACATGAAACAACACAAATATCTTGTCATTTGTAGGTGGTTGCATGGCTGTTGCATTCATACGTCTGCTAATTATAATGTTCTGGCTAGCAGCACAGCACAGAACAGGAAGTTGAATCGACCAGTCAGCGTGCAAGATACACACCTCTGCACAACACACAGTTGGGATTTGGGAGGTATTTGTGTCAGTTCATCTGTGGCCATCTGCGACTTATGCTTACTCATCAACTCCTCAGTATAGGTGTGTGGCAGGGGTAGGTTTCAGCTGGCATTACTGCTGGTTCACTCGTCACACTGCAAGCGCATACACAGTTCAATGGAAATTGTTCCGCACATGCGCAGAACTAAAAAAAAAAGATGGCAGTGGTGACCAGTGAAATGATTTGGGGGCGTGGCCAGCCTGGGTCACTGCTGGCTGTGCAACCTAGGCTGGCATTCCACAACTGGTTCGGCCAAACAGGGCCAAACTGGTAGTAACCCACCTCTGGAATGTGGCAACAACTACTGGCAGTCACAACAACTGTAGATCAGCCATAAAGCTTTTAGATACAGAAAATCCCCCTTGTTTGTCCAGACAACATTCTACTAGTTCGAAATATTGATCTAAAGAAAATAGATATTTGAGAACATGGTATAGGTCTTACATCAATACATGAAGTAACGGGCACCAAAATTGAAACAATAATAGGAGAAGATGCATGTGTATATATAAATGAAGCGTTAATCTTATCATTGGTGTACTCCTCACCTTCCCCTCCCCAAATAAGTTTACTGTTGTCACTTACAACAGTCATGTTCCCTTGCACAGGCTAACGTTTGACTGCACGAGACTAGCATAGCAATGTCCAAATAGCAGAAAGAAATATTAAGACTTAGAAGGGAGTGTTGATAGGGCAAAGGTCACTTCGCTCTGAAAGAAATCATAGCAATTTTGGCATTCATTTAAAATGTTTAATTGTTGTGACCGGAATAATAATGTTCCGATTGTGAGTTTCCAAAGATTTGTATGTCTTAATAGGTTTATGTTGTTGGCACTATGCAAATTTAGTCATAAAAATGACATACACGTTTTAGAAAGCTACGGTATATTGGCTCTTCCCTCCACTCTGGAATACTAACTGCTTTAACTATGCCTTGGAAGCCTAGACTGTACACTTTCATTTGCTTCATTGTCAGTTGACAACCTCTCATTATTCTCAGACATTAGGACTGTGTAGAGCAGGGATGCCAAACTCAATTTCATTGAGGGCTGCATCATGGTTGTGTTTGACCTGGGGGGGGGATGGGTGTGTGTGGCCAGGGTGGGTGTGACCAGCTCAATGTCACTTGTGTCAAGGGCACCTGTGGTGGCCCGAGTGCTTTGCCAGTGAAAATGGGTTCCCGAGTGCTGTTTTCAGCTGTGACAGCCTCCTGCAACCCTTTGCCAGCAAAAAGGGAGCTCAAACTCTGTTTTCACTGGCAGTGGTGCCAGGTGCCAGTTCTTTGCTGGTTTCCAGGGTGGTCCCGGGGGACAGATCAAAGCACCCCGCAGGCCAGATCTGGCCCTGGCCCTGTATTTGGCACCCCTGTTGTAGTGTCTTGTTAGGGGTATGCTTCCTTCTCTGTGTAGTTCTGAAACCCTGACCAAGTAGAGACATCATTTTGGTACCTGCCTTGTAGCTCTAAAATTACTTTAGTAATTTCCCTAATGAGTAAAGCAGGACACTGTTGAAATGTTGGCCACGTTTGATTTTTGTAAAGATATTGCCTGGTTTAGCTTTTTCCTTTTTATAGACCTTGATTAGTTTGTCAATGATTTGTGTTTTAGGTATTTTTTTAAATTGTTTTAATTGGTTTTATGGGGTTAGTTTTAATTTTTATAATGGGTACAGAGGATTATTTAATTTGGTTTTAGTTATATGTATTGTTATGGTTCTGATTTTAATTTTACCTGTACACCGCCCTGAGTCCCTGTGGGGAGAGGGGGCGGTCTAGAAATTGAATTAAAATAAAAATAAATAAAAATAAGATCAAGATAACCATGACAGTGTCTAGACCAGAGAATCTGATGCACAGTTTGTGTGAGCCTCATAGTGGGCACATAGATTAACTTGGGGCTGTCTGTTCTTTCTTTGTTGATGTATCTTGTAAAATTCTTGGACATGGTGCCAACTGCCCCGATGACAATGGGTATCACTGTGACATGCTTCACCCATAGCTGTGTAGTTTTGATGGCCAGGTTGCGATATTTCATTATTTTTTCTAGTTCTTTTTCTTTGACTCTGTTATCTCTAGGAACAGCAATATCAATAAATTGTACACTTTCGCCCTCTACAACTGTGCTATCTGGTGTGCTGTGCTCCAAATGATGATCCATTTGTATTTGAAAGTCCCACAAGATGTGATGATGATGATGATGATGATGATGATGATGATGATGATAATCTCTGGTGAGATTCACAGCCTTTGGGGCTGTTTGGTAGTTCAACAACTCGAGTCCTAACCAAGGACCTAGGAACTGTTAAGGGGGATAATATAAGCTGTTCCAAGTAGGGTGATTTTTTGTAGAGTCAGAATGTTCAAGTCCGGTAAATTTAGAATTTCTAAATAGCAAGGTAACCCTTTAGAAATTGCTCCAAGGGCTCCAATTACAATTGGGACAACAAGCAATTTCTTTTTACACAGTCGCTCAACTTCAATTTGCAAGTCCTTGTGATTTTTTCTCACTGATTATGTTCAATTCGCTCACCACCAGGTATTGCATTGTCAATGAACCATACATTTTTCTTTTCAACTATTGTTATGTCAGGTGTGTTGTAGGACAAGTGCCTGTCAGTCTGAATTCTGAAATCCCACAAGATCTTGACTTTTTCATTCTTTAGAACCTTCTCAATCTGATGTTCCCAGTGGTTTTTGGTGTACTCAGATACAAATTTATGGCACAATTTCCAGTGAATGATCTTAGCAACGCGGTCATGGCATTGTAGGTAGTCAGTTTGTGAAATTTTCCTGCACCCACTGATCAGGTGGTCGACTGTCTCATCTTTCTCATTACAGAGGCGACATTTGCTGTTAGTGGTAACATGCTGAATCTTTGCCTTCAAGAAGTTTGTGACTAAGGCTTGTTCTTGAGCTGCCAAAATATAGCCTTCTTTTTCTTTTTTCAATACTCCTGATCTTAACCATTTCCAAGATAGCTTTTGGTCTTATTATTGTTATTATTTCTTTTTAACTATTGTTATATCAAGTGTGTTTTAGGCCAAGTGCCTGTCAATCTGAATTCTGAAATCCCACAAGACCTTGACTTTTTCATTCTCTAGAACCTTCACAATCTGATCATCATCATCAACAACATCTGGTGTTATTACTTTAGCCAGAAGGCTACAATGCAGACTAGAAATTTGACTGCCTGTTTACCAGATAAAATAGGCAGAAGCTGAGGCAAGTGATTGGAGCTCACCATGCCAGGACTCAAACCACTGGAGCAAAAACCATATCTGCGTCATTAAACCACTGAGCCACCATGCCTCTTTGTCTCTCTATTTGTGCAGAGGCTAAAAATGGCATTTAGTAAAGACTTGCCCCATTCTTGTTCTTCCTTTTGCATCTTTGCTTTCAGTGCCAAAGAAGAAGTAATCAACCAAAGTCAATGAGTATGAGGAAAGGGTGGTAAAACTGCACCGGACACATCAGTAAACCACTGGGAAAGGTTGGGAAGGCATTATGGTGGCTTCATTTTTGAGAGGAAGGGAAATCCCAGGAATTCCTGCTAATGGGAAACAATATCCAGTGCAAAGGAATTTAATTTCGTCTGGAGCAGCAGTTAATGAACCGCTGTAGTTAATTAACTCCTCATACAAATGACACCCCAAAGCAGTATTTACAATATCCCAGATTGCTTAGTGTCATTCAGTGGCTGAACTACATTTTTTCAGAGCTTGTCTTTGGTGGTGATGCCAGTGCCTATTATCTACTAAGGGATTTGAAACCTCTTTTAAAAATGTAGTGTTATTTTAAATTTAAAGTCCTAAGATACCTTGTAAATCTTTCAGATGGAAAGTCAGTACAGATGAGTAACTCCATTAAACAGAACAGAAAATAACCTTGACACTGTCTCTAGACTGTATTAAGCATTCCGTAACTGTTTTTCAGTTACGATCAATTAGCCGATCAATTTTTTAAACCATTCCTGACGATAATTATGTATTGTAACTGGTTTCAATGGTATGGAGATAGTGTATTGCAAGTGTGGAAACGTGTAGGCTATATTCAACTGCCAACCATATCACCCACTTTGAAGAATCTGATATGTCATTCTTTCCAGAGGTGGGATTCAGCAGGTTCTGACCAGTTCTGGAGAACCGGTAGCAGAAATTTTGACTAGTTCGGAGAATCGGTAAATATCACCTCTGACTGGCCCCACCCCCATCTATTCTCTGCCTCCAGAGTCCCAGCTGAGGAACTGGGGATCTTACAGAATCCTTCCCCTGCCACGCCCACCAAGCCACGCCCACCAAGCAATGCCACACCCATCAAGCCACACTCACAGAACCGGTAATAAACATGTGCAAGATAGCAGGTATAAATATAAAAATGAAAGAAATGAGGGAAGAAGTGGATGGATGATATGCCATCAAATTGATGTCAACTCTTCACAGTCATATAGATACTTCTTAACTAAGTTGATCTGCCCCAACTGGGTCTTCTGACTTTTCAATGGTGGCCCCATTGCCACTGCAATCAAGTCAAACTGCTTTGATTCTGGTCATTCTCTTTTTCATTGTCCTTGCAGTATGGATTTCTCAAGGATACTTGTTCATTATCTAATTTGTCCAAATATGAAACTTTGAGTCTGGCATTTGTGTCTTGGGTGAGGATTCTGGATTGATTTGTTCTATGATATATTTATTTTTGTTTGTTTTCGGATTTAAGGATTAGGGCACATAGATATTGATCTTTGAATGTCGGCCAAGTTAGCAGTGTATATAATTATCAGTACATATAAAGACAGGTAAGGGACTTGGTGGCTCAATGGCTGACAAGAGGCTGAGTTTGTCGATCAGAAAGGTTGGCAGTTTGGTGGTTCGAATCCCTAGCACCGCATAATGGAGTGAGCTCCCATTATTTGTCCCAACTTCTGCCAACCTAGCAGTTCGAAAGCATATAAAAATGCAAGTAGAAAAATAGGAACCACCTTTGGTGGGAAGGTAACATTATTCTGTGTATCTTTGGTATTTAGTCATGCCGGCCACATGATCACAGAGATGTCTCTGGACAGTGCTGGCTCTTTGGCTTTGAAACGGAGACAGGCACCATCTCCTAGAGTTGGGAATGACGAGTGCAGATGTGGATGGATAATCTTTACCTTTACCTAATCCTAGTAATAAAATAAGGGTAAGGGGAGTAAGGGGAAGCCACAGTTGCTCCTGCATGCTAAAAGCCATTAAGAAGAGAGAAACAACTCTATTTGCTAAATATTTATGGCAATTCTCAGTCACCCAAGTCATGGTTATCCCAAAGGTGATTTTTCAAAAGACAACTGGACTTTGTTTGGAACTGAAGAAGCTTCTTGCATGAGAAGCGGTAGGAACCCATCACTGGTACACTACCAGAAAAATATGATAAAGAATTATACATTTAGTATCACATGTATTGACAGCAGCAGGAATTGTATTTGCACAGCATTAAAAAAAAAAAGAGGAAATCCCTACATATGAAAGCATAATTAAAAAAAATATTAGATTGTGTAGAAATGGATAGGCTAACATTAAAGATAAAGGATAAAGAAGACACAGAATATTTTTTTAACATGGGATTTGTTTTGCAAGACAGCAAAGTTAGAAATCAGAAGTTGGAAGACTACCACTGTTTACAAATAAATATTTTTTTACTATTAGTGCTATTATGTATAAGTAAATTGACCCAGACAAAGTACTATATATTAAGCACTTGTGTATGTTAAATAAACATGTAGAAATAAAACTTTTTTTTAAAAAAGTGATGGACACACTGCCGTGCCTGTCGTGGCCTGCTGGCAGCCAGTGGAGCTGGCAGCAGAGTCGGACAGTGAGGAGGTTGGGAGGAACATGGGCTAGTCCTGGGGGTTGAGGAAAGCTCAGACAAGGGCTATGCGTCAGAGGCAGAGACAGACAGCAGTGAGGCAGAGGAACAGCTGGAGCCTGTTCCCAGTGTGCACATGCACAGAGCTGCCAGAAGAGAAGAACAACTAAGAGAGCAGGGTTGACTTGGGAGTAAAGCCACACCTTGGAGGTGATTGGCCCCTCCCAACAGTAAACACAAGAGGAGCCATTGGGAAGGGGGCTTTTGCAGGAAACAATGTGTTCATTTGGTCATGTCAAAAGTGGAAAGTTCTGTTTGTAACTATGGAGACTCTGTGCCAAGTTTGGCCTTGCCCTGCATTTGGAAACAACCTTATTTTTGGGAGTATAAGCTTTAGATTTAGAGTTTAGATTTTATTAAATTTATACCCCACACCCATCTCCCCAAAGGGACTCGGGGCGGAAGATGCACCTTCCCCCCCACCCCGAAGAGTGTGGAAATGTTGGTGCGTCTTATACACTGAATACAGCCATTTTTTGGCTTCCAGCAGCCCTGCCCCGTATCCCATTTTTGAAGAAAAAAAAAAACCTGGTCATTTTTCACAAAAACTGAGGCTCTTTTGCCTTCCCTCAGCCCCCGGCAGCATTCTGCAGACTTCATCAGGGCTGAGGCAAGGCAAAAATGCCCCTTTTTGCAAAAAACAGGCCAAAAATGATCTGTTTTTCACAAAAACAGAGGCATTTTTGCCTTCCCTCAGCTCCTAGCAGGCCTCTGCAGACTTCAGCAGGCCTGGGGCAAGGCAAAAATGCCCCGCCAAGTGCTGCTGGGCACTGAGGTAAGGCAAAAACTTTTTTTCTTACTTACCTGTTTGAAATCTTGGTGCATCTTATAGACTGGTGCGTCTTGTAGTTCAAAAAATACGGTAGTTATTTGGTAGCTCGCCAAATGAGATAAGGTTCGTATTTGATAAACATTCCTCTGAAAAACTATTTGCTAAGCCTTGTGGACTGTGAATGAAAGGAACTCAGTCGTGTAAATAACAAGGGTTTGGCCAGGACCAAGACTCTGCTTCTTGCTGTTTAAGGAAGCCTGGATCAAAACGGTGCAATTCAAGAGTTTTTCTTTGTTTCTCCATAGCGGCATGGTGGCTCTCTTTTCTACCTCACATTGGACGTGTTAGAAACGGACTGCCATGTCCTGACTTGGAAACGGTGGAAAGAATGCAAGATCAGAGAGATGTATGAGACAGTAAGTAAATGATCTACTTCGGTTAAAAGTATTAGAAGGAAGTCACACCAGAGTTTTGAACAGTTTGTCCCATGACTCTTACACTTGGGAAATAATGGAATAACAGCATAGAAGGGACCTTGGAGGTCTTCTAGTCCATCCCCCTGCTCAAGTAGGAGGCTCTATATCATTCTGGACCAATGGCTGTCCAATCTCTATTTAAAAACCTCCAGTGATGGAGCACCCATAAGTCCGGGAGAGAAGCCATTCCACTGATTAATGGTTCTCAGCATCAGGAAATTTCTCCATAGTTTTAGATTGGATCTCTCTTTAATGATCTTTCACCCTTTACTGCTTGTCTTGCCCTTATGTATTTTGAAAACCACCCCTCTTTTCCTTTTGGCAGCCCCTCAAATATTGGAAGACTGCTATCATGTCCCCTTCTTTTCATTACACTTGTTGATTTTGTTAGTTGCAATGTCATGTCCGACCCATCGCAAGTCCATGGACAATGTTCCTCCAGGCCTTCCTGTCCTCTCCCATCCTCTGGAATCCATTTAAGCTCACGTCGACTGCTTCAGTGACTCCAGCCAGCCACCTCCTTCTCTGTCGTCCCCTTCTTCTTCTTTTGCCCTCCATCTTTCTCAGCATGTGGTTCTTCTCCAGGGAATCCTTCCTTCTCGTTAGGTGGCCAAAGTCTTTGAGTTTCCTTTTCAGGTTCTGGCCTTCTAAAGAGCCATCAAGGTTGATCTCCTCTAGGACTGACCGGTTGGATAGCCTTGCAGTCCAAGGGACTCGAGGGAGTCTTCTCCAGCAGCAGAGTTCAAAGGCCCCCATTCTTTGGCTCTCAGCCTTTCTTTAAACTAGACTTCATGGCTGGCTGGGGAATTCTGGGAGTTGAAGTCCACCGGTCTTAAAAGAGCCAACTTTGCAGACCACTGTCTAGATCAATCACCTATATTGCACTAATGAGCACATCGTGATCATTCCCAATACATTCTCCAGTTCAAAAAAGTCAGTGGGGTTTGTCAGAGTGCGCACTACTATTTTGAGACAACCCAGTAGCAAAAATACAGCACAAAAAGGTTTTGTCTTTCTAACAGTGGTTTATATGTAAGACTTATATATACATACATACACGTGTTAGGCAAATACCAGGCAAGCAAGCAATCTTCTAAACCATTAATGGCTAAACCTTTTTTGGATCCCGTGCCAAAAGCAGGGGGAGCGCAGGGGAGTCACGCACGGGCATGCATGCACCCATAATGCTGTGCATGCCAAAAAACATGCACGTGCATGTGCAACCCCTGCCCCCCCTGCTTTTGGGCCATGATGGATCCATTGTTCACCCTCCCCAAGCTACAGAGGCTTTCTAGGAGCATAGGGAAGGTGAAAACAGCTTCCCTGTCGTTGTCTCCCAAGCCATTTGTTAGGGCACGTGAGGCGTTGCCCTGTCAGCTCCAGTGCACATGTGTGCCCTGGCCAGCTGACTTCGGCCTTCTTTTTTGGTTGTTTTTCACCCTTCGGAGGCTTCCCTGAAGGCTCAGGAGCATGAAAAATGGCCCAACACGCAAACCGGAAGTTCATTCTCAAACTTCTGGTTTGTGCGTTGGGTGGTTTTTTGCCCTCCGGAGGCTTCAGGAAAGGGTGAAAAACAGCCAAAAAAGAAGGCCAAAGTCAACCACCCACATGCGCACTGAAGCTGACAGGGCAACACCTCACGTGACCTACCTCCCGAACTCCGTGTCATCTCTGACCTCCGCCTGTTCCGCCAGCGTTTAAAAATGCATTTCTTCCATCTAGCCGGCCTGGCATGATTTTACTAGACACTGCACTGCTTTTAGCTATCAAAGTCTTAATTAGGGGTTTTTAACTGGTTTTAGCGCAGGGTGGGTGAATTTAATTTAGTTATAATGTATATTATTTTTGTATATATGTTTATTTATATTTTATATTCCCTGTGCGCCGCCCTGAGCCCCTCTGTGGTGAGATAGGTGCGGGATATAAATGTGAATAAATTAAAACACTCCAACATTTTTGTTATTTAAATTGCAATTTTCTTAGAAAGATAGGAGCTTTATTTTTTCTGGACTTCTAGTCTTAACACTGCCTATGTTATGATTTGCACTGTGATTTGCTTAAAAAAACTATTATGGGTACATATAGAAATATATTATTTGACCCCTTTAAGTGCTTGGCAGGATTGCCTCTCTTTTTAGTGGAAATTCACTTGTTTTTCCTCATTGAAGGCATATTTGGGGAACGTTGGGATGGAAGTTTAAACTTGATCCTTATTCTCAGGATCCCCATTCTCATGACACATGACACTTTTTGGATACTTCTCAATTGAAAATTGCAAGAAAATCTTTTTTTTTTCCTGGAGTCCTTGGGCAAAAAGTTGTATTAATTCTTTAGGTTTGCTCATTGTAAACGAATCTATTAAACCATCTGCTGTCTTGCAGAACAATTTAAACAATGGCATTATATTAAATTAACAGTCCTCTCAGCTGTACAGTTTCAACCTGATGCATTGGCAGTATCTGAATCCCTAAATATTATTAGTGAAAGGAGTTTGGGGAGATTCTCAATTTACAATTCATGTTTATACACAATTAAAGAATAATAAATCAGATATTGGTAATCTGCAAGAATTTGGGAACAGAATGTCCCATGTTAACAAATCAATGGAAGTGGGTTTTAAAGAATGTTAAATATGTTTCCTACAATATTAGAGTATGCAAAATTCTACAAAAGTTTCCCTTTTTAAAAATATGTATTGGACTCCTCAGAGGATGTTCAGAAAAAGGTTCCTTGTCAAACCTCATTATGCTCTAAGTGAAGGGGATTTTGACATAGGACTGGAGCATGTTCTGCAGTTTTCCTGTTTTGATTATCAGGAATTTAATAGCCCTAAGTTTGTAAATACGATTTGGCAGATGGAAATAAGTGGTTTAGAGATGTGAACATGGCGTTGAACTATACAATAACAATTTGGAATTTATCAATTTACAACAAGTTTATTGTTCTTGGAGTATATCAAAATAGTTTGCTTTGTTATGATGGAAATATATTGTTATTCCAGTTTTAAAATGTTGGCCTGAAGACACGTGTTCACCCTCTTATCTGTGTGTAGACAATATCATTTAATTAAAGTTTAAAGTTTAATCAGCTATTTAAAAATGGAGCTGTTTTCTTTCTTTGATGTATTGCATAATGTAGTATATGTATTTTTCTTCCCTTTATTTTTTGTATTGTTGCATTGTGGTGATCTTCTTTTTCATATATAAGTAACATTAAGAAACAATAATAACCTACCCCTGTGCTTCTGTAGACTCTGTTGGGGGAACATCCCAATACCTTTTATTTGAAGGAAGGGGTTCAGGGCATGCTGAAGAACTGAATAAACAGTGCCACTTTTCCAGTCCAGTTTATTCTTACACACTTTCCAGTTTTTTTTTAAAAAGAGACATGCAGAGAGAGAGATCAACTCAGGAATAAATAGGTACTTTGTATATTAGGGAGGATTTCAGGTAGAATTTTGGAGCAGACATGGCGCTCCTAACATTACACTATTCACATTCTGCCTGGCCACTGTGTGAAGTTACACAATTAACTCTTTGCGGGTTTTTTTTTTTTTTAAATACAGGACTCCCTGGGACATACTCGGTCTTACATAGACGCACATGCACGCACAATTGCACCACTAACCTTGTAAATTCTGAAATGACCTTAAGAAAATAATGTGGGGATTTAATCCTCCTTGGCGATTTCTATCTGAATTTTTTGAAAGTTGCCAATCTTTGTGTTTGTGTGTGTGTGTGTGTGTGTGTGTGCTTTAGGTCAATTTGATGCTGCTGAAAGATTGCAACATTGACTTGCTGCTCTCCTTGTATAGGGTAAAAGTTTGGTTAGTAGTTTCCACTCATTGCAACAAAAAATGTGTAATTTAGCTTGACGCATCAGAAATCAATTCCTTTGTAAATATAAATCTGCATCCACAGAGCAGGCAGCTGATACAGACAGACAGACAGAAAGATAGAAAGATAGATAGATATCACCTTGGGAACCACTCTGTTTTTAAGAAATGGTCTCATGAAAGAAGCAGCAACTGGTATGAACTCTTTTTCGTTAGCAGTAAGCCGGTGAAAATACTCTGTTTCCAAAACAGTGTTGCTTTTTCCAGTTTTAAAGTTTTATTATAAGGTAAAACTATAGAAGACCTTCTTCAGCACAATAGATCAATGGCCCCCAACTTTTTGGGCACTAGAGACCGGTTCCACTGAGAGAGGTTTTTCCACGGACTGGAGGGGTTTGCATGCTGCCCATGGATGGGGCTTTGCTTGTTTACATTGTGGCATGTCATGGCCTGGTGCTGGTCCATGGCCCGGGGGGGTAGGGGTGGGGAAGAGGATGGGGACCCCTGCAATAGATTACAAAATAATACAACATCAACCTTTTGCTTTACATTTAACAACATATCAAGCCATTTCTTCAATTACAAAATCATTATAATCTTCAAAATCTAAAATCAAAATTTCATTTTTTTCCAGTTTTGAGCGAAAGTCCAGAAACAATTTCCAAGTAGAGATAAAACTAGATAACTTATTTTCTTTAATTAAAACAGTCCATTTTGCCATCTTTACTAACAACATCACCTGTTGCCTTCTCATCCTTACAAATGCCCTCAAACTATAGCTATTTAACATTTTTTTAAAAAAAAAACTATCAGGTAGTAGATGGCCTAAAATTTAAATTTAATTCAAGCAACTCTATTACAGTTTTTGTGAATTTAACATGTTCAGCCATCTCATAATATGGCTGAGAAATATAACTGTTAAAATGAGAAAAATCCTATGAAACTATCCACTTTGTTTTTTTTTCAGTTTTACTATGTCTCAGTATATTTTTATGAGTTGATTAATTAATTTGCATTGTAATTTGCTTTTTAAAAAAAGAAAATGCACAAAACATATATTTATGTTCATTTCTCCATTCATAAGCTGTTTCCAAATACATGTATTTTGGAAATTTCCAATAATATTTTGCAAACTACACATTTGCGCATGTCTATGCATCGATCCATCTCTCTCTCTCTCTCTCTCTCTGTAAGTGTGTGTGTGTGTGTGTGTGTGTGTGTGTATGTGTGTATATATATATAATG
>JAPKID020001490.1:0-14703 GCA_026931265.2 Tropidonophis doriae
GAGAGAGAGAGAGAGAGAATTTATCATCACAATTGAGCCCACAATTTGGGTTGCTAAGCAAGAGCGTTGTTAAATGAGTTTCACCACATTTTACAAGTTGGCCACTAGGTTCTAAAAAATTTGAAACCCACCACTGCAGTCAACCTATTATTCTTCATTAGAATTGTGGTCTCCTAGCTAATGTAACATCACCTTATGCTAAGTAAATAAATTAAACTCAATGGGGATATTTTTTTAAAAAGAGTTTTATTATTTTTTAGTTACAAAAATAAACATTCCATCTTTCCTTATGCAATGTGTCGGGTGGGTGCAAACATCCTTCTTCTTTTGCCATATCTTTCACGTTCATATTAACATTATTTCCTTAAGTTTAGTATTACAATATATTGAGCATTTAAGCTCTCCATTTTTCTTCTTAATATCTTCTAGTAATAATATAATATCAACATAAAACATCATTATTCTCATCATACATATACTAACAGTTTTTGTCTTATTTATATCTCTATCTAAGTGTATTATCTGCTTACTTTTTAGCTTTCATCATTTCCAAACTCTTTTTTCTCTCTCCAATCATTGGTAAAATACTTCTCAATAGGGATTTTTTTTTTAATTGGTGCTTTAGACATTATGCTATTTGGCCAAAAAAGCTGTCAGAGTGTGACCTAGTTAGAGGTCCCTTTCAAATCCGTTTCAGAGTTTAAATGACACTCTATTTATTCTGCCTACTCTCTTCCCTGCTTCTTGCAGGATTGTCAGTGCCTTGGGAATTCTCAGTGGCACTCAGCTCCTTTCCTTGACAAAGGATGAGTTGAGAGCTATCAATCCAGAAGAAGGACCTCGAGTCTACAGCCAGGTTACCATCCAGAAAGCCCTCCTCAAGGTACCAGGGATTTTGAAATCTTTTCCAAGGGTTGGGTGAACTGAGACCCTCAAGAGAACTAAGAAACTAAGAAATCTAGCAAGATTCAGCAAAGATATAAGGATTGGAAATAGAAGGGCTGAGAGGGGTGGGACAACACAAAGGATGCCAAAGTTTCAAAGCGGTAGATGACATAATGAGAGTTTTGTGCTTGAAAGTCAAGCACTTCTTCCTTAATTTTCTATTATTTTCTTCTAGGATTCTGGGAAAATATCAGAACTAGAGGCCGTGATGGCAAGACAAAAAAGAAAAGTCGAAGGATTGGACTAACAGAGCTCTCTTTTTGTGTGGTGGTGTGTCTTTGCTAAAGAAATGTGGAAATGCCAGATCTTTCTATAGGATCAGAGTCTACGTTGTGTAGGGAGAGCTGCATGAAAGAATTGGTGATAATTGTTACTGTGGGTGTTTTATATTCTTGATTTCCTATAAAGAAGAGAAACCTACTGGTATCCCCAGTTTCATGGAACAATCTTCTAGCACTCTCCCTATTCCTTAGTCCTTAATTTTTTTTTAAAATAAAGAAAATTATTATGTCCTATAGGACCTACATTATCTCCATTTTGGAACAATTTGCTTAATTCTTCTTGTTGAATTATCTCTTGATCTCTCAGTAGGAAAATACAAATATGATATAGTGTGTGCTATCATTCATTCAATTTTAGTTTTTTCATTAAACATCAGCCTGGATATTGTTGAACAGATTTCCCCCCCCTCTCCCAGTTGTGGACTTTGTATGTAAATCCACATAAAAGCAATAATTTTATACACAGTTAATTTAGTCCAAAAACATTGTAGGAATTGTAGCCAGAATTCTGCCTGCATGTTCAGTGAGTTACATTATGCAGCTCTATGAACTTTTAAAGCACACCATCCTGTCTAGCCAAAATGACTCCATCTGTCCTTTTTTTTATAGGTTCCTGAGAAATAATAGCTCACCATAAAAAATTAAATAATCTAAGGAAGTAAGTGTCATAAAAATGATGTATTATTGTTATTATAAGAGTTAATTGCTTAAAATTCAGAGGCCTTTGTTGTCACAGAACAATACATTTTTTGGTCACTAGGTGGCAGTCGGCAGCCTCTATGGTCAAACCAAGCTGCTTAGCTACAAATAATTTCCCTGCAAATCAAAAAGATTTAGCCAGCTTGTTCCTATTGTCCTGAAAGCATTTTTATGGAGAAAATTAACTGAATCATCTTTGAGGGAAAATGTCATGCTTCAACTTAAAAAAAAGACTGATAAAATGAGGCCATTTGCCTTGAAACTTGCTGTGCTGAGGTTTTATTAGGGTATGTGTTTATTTGTGTATATGTGTGTTAGCTAACTATTTAATTGGCTCTTTTTTCCAATAGTTTTCTCACAATTTGATGAACATGTGTAGAACAATGCACCATTATTTTGATTGCTGTGCTACTAAGGCAGTTTTTGTTAGAAGTTTCTTGAGTTCAGTTTTATCCCTAAAACTAGCAGTTCTCCACAAATGGTTTACTCTAAGATGCCGGTAAGATTAATGGTTTTATGGAAGAGAAAGGTGTGGATGGTAGAAAACACTGTAAGCTGATTTCCTAAAATAAATCTAATGCAAGAAATATTTATTTTAAGCCTATTTATATAACATTATTTCTATTAAAACAAATATTCATATTTGTTTTTAAAAGATTGATTTTTTAAACTTATTTTTTTAAAAATGAAATTGATTTTGAAATCTCTCTCTGGAACAGGGCCCCTAGGTAAGTGTCCCATTAAGCCAAATGGGTTTCTGAGCAGCGTGTAAATCTCCCAGGAAATAAAATTCTAAACAACATTTTTAAGGGCAGAAATTCTGTTCTCTGGCTGCTTTGCAGGAGAGCATCATTGTAGAAGGACTACAAATCAATCCCAAGATCACATATTCCTCATGGGGGCACTGATGAATCCAACACAGGTAGTCCTCATCTTACAACAGTTAATTTAGTGACCATTCAAAGTTACAACCACACTGGGAAAAAAGTGACTTATGACCGTTCTTCATACGACCATTGTAGCATCCCCATGTGATTAAAATTCAAATGCTTGGCAACTGATTCACACTTATCACAGTGATCCCTTTGTGCGACCTTTTGACAAGCAAAGTCAATGGGAAAGCCAGATTCACTTAACAACCATGTTACCAATTTAACTGTTGCACTGATTCATTTAGCAAATGTGGCAAGAAAGGTCAATAAAAAGGGGCAAAATTCACTTAACAAATGTCACACTTAGCAACAGAAATTTTGGGCTCAATGGTAGTCATAAGTCGAGGACTACATGTAAGGGGTTTCAGTTTAGTTTGCAACCAGCAAATTTAGCACGGCTAAAAAGACCACACAGGAGACCATCTCTCATTGGTAACGAATTAAAATTTGCACATTTTGTTTCTGATTTATTTTCTCCAAACTTCCTAAGAGGCCAACTGCTTGTTTGTTGTAGTGGGGCATGATGGAAATGCAGTATCTCTTATTGTTTCAGGACATGGAGAGATTTTATGGAAGATATTGTTAATTGCATTAAAATCTGTAAATAAAATTTTCAAGCAATTACCTGCCTCATAGTTCTATATATGTCTGTCGGAACCCTGACACATGCAAGCAATGAATAATAATGCAACGGATGCAAATACACTGATCTATTAATCTCATTAGGATTTTCATTGATCATTTATTGACCTACTGATGTTTTCATTTCACCCAGTAGAAATAAACTTCTGGAATGATATGTTTTAGTGGCAGAGTTTCAGTGGTATTCTTCCGTGTTAAACCATTATATAACTTCAGGGCTGCTGTTTTTCCTAAGACTTGTTATTCATATTTATTCTATTTTTATAGACTGTAGAAGGGCAAAACATCAAAGTATTTCCACTCTTTGGTGGAATTCCACATTTTCTTCTACTGGTTCAGTTCATGCGTCACTTTCTATGTCAAGTCTGATCTTTTGGGTTCTCAGGATCTTTCCCCAATCCACATGATTGATTGATTGATGCCTTGGTCTTCTGGCTTTTTATTTGAGAGCTCAGGATTGTGTCTGTAGAGTCCCAAATGTAGAAAATAGAATAATCAGGTTGGAAGAGACCTTGGAGATCTTCTAGTTCAGTGATGGCGAACCTTTTTCTTACGGCATGCCAAAATTGTGTGCACAGGCGCTATCGCGTTTTTCACTCTCCTCAGCCTCTGGAGGCTTTTCTCAAGCCTGGGGAGGGTAAAAATGGCCTCTCCAGTCCTCCAGAAGGGCAAGAAATCAGCTGACTGATGCACACATGCACACTAGAGCTGACAGCTGGCGTGTCAGCAAATATGGCTTCGCGTGCCACTGTGGCATGCATGCCATAGGTTCACCATTGCGGTTATAGTCTAACCCACTGTTCAAGGTAGGAGACCCTATAACAGCGATGGCGAATCTTTTTTGGCTCGCATGCCATAAGTGGGAGGAGCGCACGGGGATCTTGCGCGGGCATGCCACACCCATAATGCAATGTGTGACCTCCCTATGCGCATGCGCACATTACAGGCACGACCCCCCATTTTTTGCATGCCCTTTTTGCTCTCCCCAGGCTCCAGAGGTTTTATAGGGGCCTGGGAAGGGCGAAAACAGTCTCCCGCCCCCACCGGAAGTCCTCTGGAGGTTTCAGTGACTTTCAGGAGGCTTCTCTGAAGCCTCCTGAGCACTCAAAATGGTGCGCCGCCGAAACCGGAAGTGATGTCCGATTTGCTTGGAGTGTCATTTTGAGTGGTCTCTAGCCTTAAGGGAAGCCTCCTGAAGGTCACTGAAGCCTCCGGACCACTCAAAATGATGCTCCAAGCAAATCAGACGTTACTTCCAGTTTCAGTGGCATGTCATTTTGTGTGCTGAGAGGCTTCAGGGAAGTTCATAAAGCCTTGGGAGGGCCTCTGGGGGTAGGGAGGCTCTTTTTGCCCTCCCCAGGCTCCTATAAAGCCTCTGGAGCCTGGGGAAGGTGAAAAGAGCATGCAAAAAAGGGTGAATTCAGCTGGCCAGCGCGTGCATGTGCACTGGCTAGATGACAGGGCATCACCTCGCATGCCTTGACAAATGGCTCCCCGTCCCACCTATGGCACACGTGCCATAGGTTTGCCATCACTGCCCTATAACATGCTGGACAGAAGGTTGTCCAATCTCTTCTTAAAAACCTCCAGTGATGGAACACAATTTCTGGAGGCAAGCCATCCCACTAAATTGTTCTCACTGTAAGGAAATGTCTCTTTAATTCTGGTTTCTAGAATCTTTCTTTGATAATCTCCCATCTATTAATTTTTGTCCTGCTCTCAGGTGCTTTGGAGAATAGGTGGATCCCACCTTCTCTGTGACAACCCCTCAAGTTTCAAAAGATTGTTATCATGCCACCTTATTCCTTTTCTTCATTGGACTAGACATACCTAGTTCTTCAACATCTTTTGTGTACCATGTGGTGTCATCATTTTACCCTAATAGCAACACCCTTTTGAGTTTAAAAAAAACACACCACTCAATGAGCTCCATAATCTAATGAGAACGTAACCTGGATTTTCTCCATGCCTTTCCAATACATCAATTGCTATTTCTACAAAGCTCCCTCCTTGCCTCCCACTGCTGGATAGAAACCACAACACTGCTTATTTGGCCTTGCTTGGAGGAAAGCAAGTCCAAGCAGCTTGTTTTGAGGAAAGTGTCTGGATTTTGCAACTTGAACACTGTGGTAAGCACTGTTTATGAAGCAGATTCTTCTAATTCCTGACAGAGAAGACCAGACCCTTTTGGAGCGGGTCTGGGCATGCTTTGGAGGGCAGATCCCCAAATGGGCTTGGCCTACCAACTTCAACCGGCCAGGAAGAATGGAGTGGAGGGGAATATTGATTCTGTCTTGCCTGGCATGTTGGGTCCATAGAGTCATGATCCCATGAACTCATAATAGCTGAGCGAGGTATCCAGAAGTTTCAAGATAAACAGGGACATGTGCTGAAGATGGAATGTGAATTCTGGTTTGACAAGGGTATTTAGGACTGGGGTTGGGAGCTACTAAGAAGATGACTCAGTGCTGGCGTGAAAGATCACTTCAGTTGCCAAATTCCAATATATTGCTACACACACACACACACACACACACACACACACACACACACACACACACAACCCTTCAGAGAACTTCCCCTTGAGTTTCCCAAACAGCAACAATCTCCATTGGGGAAGCAGTCATAGAAGATGCTGTGAATAGGGAAGGGCTAGAGGAAAACGCAGAATTTTATTATTTATTAATCAACTGTCTAGGTAGTTATGTGGATCTTGGGCTTTCCTTTCAATGAGTTGGAAAACCAGGATGTAACTTTGTGGACAGCAGGCAAGAGACCCACAGGAAGACTGTCAACTGGTTGAACAGCCACACTTATCAAAAGATCATAAGTAATTCTCAACCATCCTCCAGAAAGGTGTCAAATAGGATGCAGTAGAGCTCCATGTTTGCTTCTGTATTGTTCAACATTACATTTCTAGAAACTGGAATAGATGACAGAGATGCTTATCAAATTTGCAGATAATTGATTAGACTTTAAACAACAAAATCATTGAACATTTTTTGACTTTGGGGAAAAAAATCCAGCATGATGATGTTCAGTGGTGATCAGTGTGAATCTTTTTTCTTAATAGAGGTAAATAAAAAATAAAAAAATTATGGATTAAGAAGACCTGGTGTCTTCTGTCCAACAAGAGAACTCAAAACAAGGAAACACTCTTGGAAGATTTGAATTCCCAAAAGAAAAACTACATTGGATACAGCATATTGGTAACTGAAGAAACAAAAACAAAACTAGTTTACCCACGCAAATACTTGCCTAGTTAAACAATACATTGCCCTTCTCCCCAACCCTGGTGATCCCATTGTCCAATTATGAGATGCCCTTTATGTTATGGGAGAATCCATTTCTTTCTCAAGCACCTTCAGTGGTGACCTTGATGGTTTCAAAGCTCTCATGAGCTCTCCATTCCATTTGCTAGTGCTAGTGGATTATCAACTGAATATAAGCAAGCAGTGAGATGCAGCAGTTAAAAAGACCGATGCAGGATTTTTGCTATACCAATGCCACATTCAGAGTGCTAGAAGTAATTGTCCCATCATACTCTTTGCTAGTTGGATTTCATTTGGAGTTACGATGGGTTCAGGACATTGCATTTTAAAAGAGACACAGGGAAGGTGAAGTGGATTCAGGGAAGTACAACCAGGATTAAAGGGTTTGAAACCAAGTCCTATGAGGAACAATTAAAACCCCAAGTCATATTTAACTTGAAAACTAATGATTGGTATAATAATGAGCTACGTAGGTCTTTAAGAGTGTAACATACCTAGAGAAGAACAATCTGTTCTCTGTTGATACCTTAAGCCTGATAAGGACGAAGGATTAAAACAAAAAAAGCGAAGATTCAGGCTGAGTATTAGGAGGAATTTAAACATGTTACGATTTCCAGAAACACTTGTAGTTTTCCCTTTAGTAGCATTTTGTAAATGGAGTCTTGGGTCACCACCAATCATGGACACCTGAGTGGAAGTGAAAGGTTGGATTATACAACACTTCTGACAGCTATCTGTCAGACGGGCTGCTCACACACTCCTTATACAGATCTTCCCTACCTCATCTGACCACAGAAAATTAACTATTAAAAGAATATCCTTAACACGTCTGTTTTCTATGAGAGGGATTCTTTATTATTTGTAGGAAGCAGCTTTCAGTCATGTAAGCTTCTATCTATCCTCCAGAAAGATCCAGATACAAGTTGACCATCTCAGTGGGAAAGAATTAGGTAACCAAGATCACAAAAAAGCAGCAGTGGAGAAAAAGCTTAAGAGGAGGAATTTTTCTGTCGTAGGCTGCTACCCCTCTAAATTATAGCCTTGTGAAATGAAACTCCCTCTAAAATCCATTCAAATTGGAAAACAACATCCAGGGCAGAATTATGAGTTTATTCAATGCTGCCCTGTTACCAAGCTCACATCTGTTACTGAAATAGTTTTTCTAATGACCAGTTTAGACAAACCACTAATCAAGCAGTGAGGTTTTTACTGATTTCCGGAGTCAATCAATCAATCAATCAATCAATCAATCAATCAATCAATCAAAATAGAACTGAAAGGGACCTTGGAGGTCTTTTAGTCCAACCCCCCTGCTCAAGCAGGAGACCCTATACCAGTGATGGCTAACCTTTTTGCCACTGAGTGTTAAAAGCGGGGGAAGTGCACGGGGGGTCGTGCGTGGATGTGCCCACACCCATAATTCTAATGCATGTGACCTCCCATACATGCATGCATGAACCCCCACACATGCGCACAGGACCCACCCACCCCTGTGCATGCACACCCTCCCCCTGCTTTTTGCACGTGATGGGCCTGTTTTTTGGGAACAGGCTTCCAGGTTGCCCATAGGGCTGTTTTCTGCCCTCCGGAGGCTTTAGAAGGCTTCCCTGAAGCCTCTAGACAGGGAGAAAAACGGCCAATGCGTAAACTGAAAATCTGTTCCTGAACTTCTGGTTTGCGCCCTCCAGGTGAAAAACGGCCAAAAGTGAAGGCCAAAGGCACTTGGTCAACACGTATATACGCAATGGAGCTGACAGGGCAACACCTCACCATAGGTTCACCACCACAGCTCTATACCATTTCAGGCAAGGAACTATCCAGTCCCTTCTTAAAAACCTCCAGTGATGAAGCACCCACAACTTCTAATGGCAAACTGTTCCATTGGTTAATTGTCTTCACTGTTAGGAAGTTTCCCCTTAATTCCTGGTTGTTTCCCTCGTTGATTAGTTTCCATCCATTGTTTCTTGTTCTACCCTCAGGTGTCTTGGAAAATAAATTGACCCCTTCCTCTTTGTGGCAACTTCTCAAATACTGGAATATTCCTATCATGTCACCACGAGTACTTCTCTTCTCTAAATTAGCCAAACCCAAAACCCGTAACCCTTGTTCATATGTTTTAATCTCCAAGCCTTTACTCATTTTAGCTGCTGTTGTTTGCACTTTTTCCAAAATCTCAACATCTTTTTTGTAGCGTGGTGACCAAAACTGGATCCAGTACTCCAGGTGTAGTCTTACTAAGGCTTTATAAAGCGGTACTAATACTTCATGTGATTTTGATTCTATGCTTCTGTTTATACAACCAAAGATTGTATTAGCTTTTTTGGCCGCTGCCACACATTTTTGGCTCAGTTCTCTACAGACGGATATAGATTTTATTATATATGTGGACATTTACACATGCACGTATTGGTTATTTAAGTATGATCCATAGCTCTGTGTTAGGATGAGCTGAAATTTTAAAACAAGGATAACAGACAATAGAATTAGACAGAATGATCTGATGCAATATATTCTTTATTAATATGTTCATTCAGACCTTGTGATTGCTATGATCATTATCTACCTCAGTGCATCAAATGACTGTGCTGCTTCTGTTTATCCCTTTCTTCCCTCAGGCCTGAAGTTTTCCTCAGCTGGTCTGATGGACAGCTGTTTGAAGAAGCCAACTCCAGTTGTTTTGGCCCAGCCATTGCTCCCTTGAGCTTCCTCTTTTGGCATTAGCTCACAGGTTGTAGTTCTAGCAGAGCCTGGCTAAGCAATTAAATCCAGCCCTGGCTGTGTCTTTTTGAGGCCTAATGATTGCACAACTCTTTTCTAAATGTGTCCATGTACAGGCATATGTCTTTGGCTTCTTTCGCAATACTCCTGACCCACATATTTGCTCCTCTGCCATTCCCCCACTTAAAGCCCCAATGCTTATTGTATTTAACACAACTCCCCTGAAGAACTGCAGCAGGAACAGCTGGTTTTCGGCATTTTGACTCCAGTCAAGAAACTTGTCTTTAACCAAAAGCATTTGGAGTGGCTCTGTTTTCGTTCTGAAATAGGATCCCACCAGCTCAGCTCTGACCCCAGCGTGTGGGCTAAAGAAACTGAGGAGGAACAATGTGGGGCCATGTGTTACCCTCCGCCAATCTGTGTGCACATTCATTTTCGGAGCTACACTGAATTGTTCCCCATCCACCCGGTCGGTTGTTTCTTCTTCGCTAGTCATTAATCCTGTCAGAAAATCCACTTCCTGCCCTCATAAAATGCACTCCTTTTATGTCTTCCTCATCTCCAGCCTGAGCATTTTTATGCAGAGCATGTTTGGTTTGCAGTGTGCAGGACTATATTTACTGGCAAAGGCTCCCATTAAGTCTCACGAGGAATGTCATTAGTCAATTTTATAACCAATAAACTGAGGCTTTCTTGAAAATAAATGAGGATACTTTGCTTTGAGAGATCTAAAACAACGACTTATTTCCCTTTCTTGTGTTACCAAGGTTTGAGAAATTTTGCCCTATGTGTGACAGACTGCAACTCCCATCATCCCTGCTTGGTATTACTAGCTGAAGATGACTAAAACAGGAATCAAACAATGTCTGTAGAGTCTACAGTAGATAGTAAAATGGTGAGGTAAGGGAAAAGGTTCCTCAACTGAGCATCTTGAATTCATCTCCTCTTTGATAGTACCATCCAGTGCTCATTCTTTGCCCCCTTTTTCCCAGGCCAATTTATACCCACAGTCCCAATGGCTTCTCTTGGTCTGACCTAGCTTGGTGACAGATGTACTGTCTCCTAACCATTGTTGGGAGTAAAATCCTGTCCATGTCTTTTTCCAAGTCAGGAGAGAGATGCTGCGGAAATGAATTGGAGGCAGGCTGCAATTTTAGATCTCTGTTTATTACAGCAGCATGTTTCTGAGGTGACTGACCAAAATATAACCTGATAGTATGGATTTTTATACAGTTCTACAATTGAAATAGTTTGGGTGACTTGTGAAATGTTTCTTGAATATGTGTGAGAGTATCTTTTAATTTTCAGATTGCTTGGGATGTTATGTCCTGTCCTTTGAAGGTGGATAGGAATATAAATTCTAAGAATCTTTTATATTCCCATAGCCTACATGAGGTATGTGTTCTTTGCAATTCCAATCAATGGTTGACTGAATTTTATACCCCAGTTCATTAGGAGTCTTCTCAGTAGCAACCAGTAGTTCAAACCTAATTTTCACCTCTATTATGTATGTAGTGAGGATTTTGGTGACATCAAACTTTGCTGATGTCAGTCCTTAACAGCAAGGACTGATATGGTCCATTGATGTCTGCATAGGTTAGGACATAGTCAATCTGATTATGGTGTAGTTTAGTGGGGTCCATGTATAAGTACCCTTATGCTGTTTGAATTATGTATTCATGATCTTAAATCTGTTTTCTTGGAAAAATTGCACCAAATGATCACCTGTGTCATTCTTCTCACCTATTCCCAAACAACCAGTCATACCATGGTGACTAATAAGTACTGGAGCACATAACATAAAATATCATAGGCAAAATCATGAAATTGTATCTCACTTTCTTTGGCCATGTCATGCAGAGGAATTCTCTGGAGAAAGCAATTATGTTTGAAAGAGTTTGCAGTAAAAGGAAACCAAGTCATCAACAAATACAGTGGCTGGAGACCATCAAAGCTGATATCAGTCAGAGCATAGAAAAACTCAAAGAAATATTGCAAGATTAGAAGATGTGGAGAGACCTGTCTCATAGAATTACCAAAACTCAGACATGACTGAATGATTAACACCATCATCATTAACCCCACTGAATGTACATTGAATGTTTAGTCAAGTCCAGTGAGGAGAGCTAATAGCTAAATCAACCATGCAGGCCACCTTCCTATGCAAGGAATGTGCCTTGCTGCCAATCTACAGGTAGTCCTCAACTTACAACCAATCATTTAGCAACTGTTTGAACACAATGCACAGAAAAAAATGATTTATGATTGGTCCTTGCACTTATAACCATTGCAGCATCCCATCCCCCAGTCACACGATCACATTTTGGGTGGTTGGCAGCCAAATGTATTTATAACAGTTGCAGCATTCTAGGGTCCTTTTCCAGCTGACTTCTGACAAGGAAAATTGATGGGGGAAGCTGGATTCACTTAATGACTGCATGATTCACTTAACAACTGCAGTGATTTGCTTAACAATGGCATAAATAGTTGTCAAATTAGGCATTAATAGCTGCCTTGCTTAGCAACAGAAATTCTGCTCCCAATTGTGATTGTAAGTCAAGGACTAACTGGCTTTGTTGAGACAGAGGGAGTTCAATTATTGTTATAGAACCAGTGGTGAGATTCAGGGTTTTTTACTACTTGTTCTGTGGGCGTGGCTTGGTGGGCATGGCAAGTGAAGGTTACTGCAAAATCCCCATCCCCTCCTGATCAGCTGGGACTTGGGAGGCAGAGAATAGATGAGGATGGGGCCAGTCAGTGGTGGCATTTACCAGTTCTCCGAACTACTCAAAATTTCCACTACCAGTTCTCCAGAACTGGTCAGAACCTGCTGAATATCACCTCTGTATAGAACTCCCCCTTAATTTCTTTGCAACCCAGTGGGTTATATTTCATCAGAAAAATTAATCTAAAGGAAGGCGCGAGAATCTTTGAAAATCACTAGCAGAATCTTGATTTGATACTAAATCAGTCCTGGCAACTGGGTGAACAGATCTAAAGCATTTAAGTCCTCACAATGACAAGGTCTGGGAATTAATTCCACAGGGAAAATGCAGCTAAATGACTTTTTCTTTAAGGGGTAAGGAACATTTCCAAATTTTTCAGTCATACTGTGTCATCCACTGGACCTCCCATGGTGAAACAGGCCTCTATAGTTCTTTATTGACTTTCTGCAGGCTGGAGCTACATGGAGGCCCTTTGGGAAATTTCCAGCCTATTCAGTGTGTGAAATGAAGCTGCAGGGCTGGGACGTCCCAAAGTTGTATAACACATTCATCTTTTCCTCTCTAGTTACTTGGAGCAATTCTGTGTTCTTTGGAATATGCAAATAATACTTTCATGGCTCCAACATTATATGTGGACATGATGGAAACCTGGAGAAGACCTCGTAAACACCCATCTTAATAACATGGCTGGAGGGAACAAAGGCTATTCCAAGTTGTGCTAGCACAATTTTTAGCTACCCCAGTGAAGATCCTATCTCCAACCACTCTGTGGAGGAGGCATAGTCAGTTCCCACAACTTTGATGGTGACAGAGCATGGCTGTTCTTAGGAACTGCATCCAAATTTTCCCAATCCCACTCTTGGCTGCTGATATCATTAAAGGCAATTACAGAAAATGTGTAAACAATGTAGTTTTGCTCATTTGTATCATGATTTACACATTCCCTAGAGAGGTTGATAGTGCTGTCTGGAAACTCCTATATTATTTTCCTTTTACTGTGGTCAAACTTCATGGAGAAAATTGTGACGAAGGGCCAAAGGTTATCCTATGTAGGAAGAGTATGAATCAGACCTGGTTATTTTCAGGGTGGCCTCGTCAAAATCCTTGTGGAATTCTCAGGAATTTGAGAAACAAGGAAATAGCAATTATGCTTGCTTGAAAAATAGTGAAAGGGTTGTGCTTTGCTCCTCAAACCCCCCCCTCCCTTTGGCATTTCCTCTACTTCCATAGAGTTGTAAGGAACATAAGAGATTGTTAAATTACTATAACAGAACTTTAACAGAATAACAAGGATTGGAAGGGACCTTGGAGGTCTTGTCCAAGCTCCTGCTCAAGCGGGAGACCCTATACTATTTCAGTCAAATGGCTGCCCAGTCTCTTCTTAAAAGGGATGGAGCACCCACAACTTTTGAAGACAAGTTGGTTAATTGTTAATTAACAATTGGTGAATTGTTCTCACCATTAGGAAATTTCTCCTTAGTTCTCTGCTTCTAATGCTTACTAATGTGGCTAGCAAATATCGATGAGTAGAGCTATCATATCTGGGTTACAAAAAATGAGATAACCAGCAGAGGACAGCAAGCAATACAGAAAATTCTCTTCCTTTCTTGCCAGCTAGTGGTTATCCAGTTTTTGGCAGCCCACAAATGGTAGCCCTGTTAGGGACAGTTAATCCACTGCAATTAAAGTCACCTTCAGTAATATTTAAATTCTTACTACATTAAAAAGAATTGTCTAGGTCAAAAAAACACAACAGGGTGTTTGGCATTTATGCATAGCTGATATTGAAGATCTGCAAACAACTGTTTCCCTGCTTTTTTGGATTGAAAGTTGCCTCTAAGCAACCGTTATACATCTTGGTTAAAGATGTGGGATATAAAGTGGATATGTTAATAAACCAGGCAACTTTAGTTGGCATTTTATTTCTACATACAGGTAGTCCTCAACTTATGACCAAAAGAAAAATTATAAAGATATTAAAAGTGTGTTAAATTTGAACATGGAGGGTGGGATGTTTGAGGAATTACTTGAAATGCTAAAAGATGTGCAAGCAACATTAAAAGGTAATAAAGAGCCAAAAAAAGAGTCAGAAAAATTGTTGAAGCACAAAAAACAGGAGTTTGGAAAAGAACTGGCAAGGAACACAAATGAGAAACAAGAAGTTAACAGTGTAGAGAAAGAAACAAAAAATAAAAACCAGTTAGACAATACAACTGAGATTTACAGAGGCATAGAAAGAGTAGAGAGGAAAAAATGAAAATGGTATCCAAAAAAGAAATTAGCCAAAAATAAAGAGAGAAATAGTGGGAAGCGAAAAAGAAAAATCTTGGGGAGGGTTATCCAAAAAATCTGTCGAAAAGTAAGAGAAAAGAACCAGAAGAAAAGAAATTATATAAAAAGAAGAAAAAAAAAGGGGGGGGAGAAAGAAAGAAAGAAAGAAAGAAAGAAAGAAAGAAAGAAAGAAAGAAAGAAAGAAAGAAAGAAAGAA
>JAPKID020001491.1:0-14701 GCA_026931265.2 Tropidonophis doriae
TCTTACCTGTGTTCGATCGGATTCAGACCGGGACACTCTCCACCTACTCTCTGAAGAACTGAAGAAGCTTCTCGGATCAGAAACAAACACTCCAAGCAAAAACAAAGAAAGCCCAGTTGCTTTTGGAAAAAGCATCTTTGGGACAACCATGATCTGAATGACTGAGACTCTCCATAGACATCTGGTAGAGACTGGTGTTCTTTACTGGTCATCCATAAACATCAGAAAACAGTATCTACCCAATTTGTTAACTCTGATCAACTTTTTCCATTCCAGTGCCTTTCAGATATTCCAGTTGTCTTTCTACAACTCCTATTAAATCTCATCCTGTTTAGACAGTAATTTCAAAATGTAGAAATTATGTTCAGCCACGCTAACTACCGAGAAGTCCTGCAATATTCCCCTAAATGAATTTTAAAATGTTATTTATTTCTTTTTGGTGTTTTATTTTTTTCTGAAACAGACTACCTGTGGCTTGGATGAGTCAGCCGTTCCTAAAACATGTTGAAATTGTAGAGTCAAATTCACTGCAACTGGAGGCATGGTTTGGATAAGCAAGTGACATACACAAATGGCAAGAATTATAGCTATTTTATAGTACATCTATTTCCTCTGCAGGGGTGCACTTTCATGCTTTGTCTGGCTTTTGCAGAGCTTTGAAATAACTGATTTTTCACTTGGCAAACTACCAGATTCCCTCAGGAATAAGGGTAATGCCCCATTCATCAAGGTTTTTTTCCCTTTTTTTCTTTGCCCGATCTCTTTCTTGTTCATCCATGGCTGCAAAACAGCTGCAGTCTGTCTGGATCAGAGTTGTGGCTTATGCGTTAGAACATAGCATTGGAGTCATTCATTCAGAGAAGAAAGGATACCTTCTAAGAAAGCAGGGCTACTGCCTCAATGATATTTCATACAGTTTCCATATTCTCCCCGCAGTGTGTAACTTAATTCATGTGCTCATGTTTATGATTTTCCTTTCAGCCATGTCTATGATTACTGGGAGAAAGTTGAATTTAATAATAGCTCCAACTAGGTATAAGAAGTGGGTTGGCTTTGGAAAACTACAAGTCAGTCCTGGTGTGCCTGGCAGCCCAGGGCTGCCATTCCGGTGGGGAACAGAGAAGCCAGGATTGCCTTTTATAACGGGGACCCGAGAATAACACGGCCACCGTGAAGCTAAACCCATCAGATCGCCAAGCCCACACCAGACCTGTTGCCGCTGCTGACATCAACACCAAACAGCTGTTGGTTGGCTAAGCGGCTGAAACAAAAGCAGACGCTTTTGAAAAGACTGTAGCTGGCGATATAACTCTGCTGGCCTCCCTGCATAATGTCTACTGACTCGGCTTAGGGAAGAATGGGGGGACGCGCGCATGAGTGGCTGGGAGGGGCTAGGGAACAGTTTATAATGGTGGGACACTTACTGGACGGTTAGTCCTGACTTTGAATGGCTTTGAATGGCAGTTCGTGCCGGTGTTTGTGAGGGAAATAAAATTTACACTTCAGAACTGTGTTTTTGAAAGTTTTCCTCATGTTTACATCAGAACCTCCTAACACTAAGCAGGGTTCAACATGATTTAAAAAATGGGGGTGGGGGTGGGGGAAATACTTTACAGCCACTCCTCGCACTTACAAGCCATCGCAGCATTCCCATGTCACACGATCAAAATTTTGGCACTCAGCAACTAGCAGATATTTATGAAAGTGGTAACATCCTGGGGACAGATTGTCAGCTTCTAACAAGCAAAGCCAATGGGGGAAGTCAGATTTGTTTAATAACCTTGTTTCATTTAACAACTGTTGTGATTTGCTTAACTATGGCAGGAAAGGCTGTAAAACTGGGCACAATTTATTTAATATCGGCCTGGCTTAACAATGCAAATTCTGGTCCTAGGTATGGTCTTAAGTTGAAGACTAACTGTAAGTTAAAAACTCCTATTATCTCTGTGACCTCGGCGGAAGATATTACCAAAAAAACAAGACTTTGAAGGATCGGGTCCTGTACATTGACTTCTGTCTGGTACTAGTCAAAAGGATGCAATTCATAAGAAAGCAAATTTGCACTGATGCAAGAAGAAAGATTAGGAAGATCATGGGCAAGTAAGGTCTTCAGAAAAAGAGCAGCTATGTTTGAAACCAATATTAAGTTCTCTACCAACAACTTTGTATACTCTGAGGTCTGTCAAACAAACTATAAAAGTCCCACTTGCTGTGCGTGACAAGAAGCAATGTTAGTGGTTTGTGAACCGAATAGCAAGAAAATGTGCAGGCCATATTTTGAAGGGGGGGTGTAGTAAGATGAACAGATATGAATTAACTGGTCTGTTATGAAAAGCAAGCTGACTGCTAAAGTTAAGTTAGAAGCTCACCATTTTATTCTTATCTTTCATAGGTTTAGCAGCTGTGGGCAAAACAGAATGATTGCTACATGGAAGGATGAAACCTTGTTTATAGTTAGATATATGAATATGGAATTAAAATGTGTAAATAAATAAGTTTCAGATCAAAATTGGAGTGGAGGGTCTTTTGTTTAAAAAAAAGGTGGGGACGCATTAAAGTACTTATAGAGAGGTATTTGTAAAGCTAGTACTAGACAAAAGGAGGATGGAAACAAAAAATAACCTACAGTGGGAAATATTTCATACACCTCAAAAAAAAATCATTGCAAGATCTAACTAACATCTACAGGCATTTGGAACATTTGGAAAAGATAACTTCCACAGCAAAACAAACAGGATATCCCTCATGATCTAGTGCAGGAGTGTCAAACTGGCAGCCTCCAGGCTGGATGCATCATGCACAGGCCACATCTGCCCCAACTCCATGAAGGCAAAAAAGATCATGATACATCATGATAGATCATGTGAAGCAATCGAGTTTGACACCACAATATTCATTCAAGATATGTTGTGGATCAACTCAGAACCTTAATGCTGACAGTATCTAGACCAGAGCTGACAAACTCATGGGCTGGATGCGTCATGCGCTGACCACGCCTATGCCTGGTTTACCGAAGGGGGAGGGTAGTCGCGATACGTCACATGATGATACTGTGACGATGAGAGTTTGACACTCCTGATCTAGACCTATGAATGGAGTCTAACTAATCATTCTGGCACAGCTTTTCCCATCATAAAAGTAATTAGACAGACTTCCCAGCAGTTGTGTTTTGTCTATTAGAAGAAGATGCTGTACTGATTGTTTCTTGAAGTGTCCAATTGTGGTAGGATGTAATGTAGAGTCCCAGGAGGAAGAGGATGCTTCCCAGAGAGTAAAGAGACAGCAGAGGGATCATCCTATTTTTATTTCTGCATTTTAAATTCACATTATAACACAAAATGACTACCAAGAGTACCTTTTTTCTGAGCAAAAAGAGGAGGTTAGGAGAGAAGGAAGGCTGGACAAGGTAGGCTGTCAAAACTATTTTCAGATTGTGTTTGTTTTGCATGTGATTCCTTCCTTTTCTAGTGATCCTGTCTCTCACATCCAAAAGAATCTGCTGCCATTACATAATTCAAGGGCATTATGTAGGAATGAATGATTAATTTTAATAAATTAACTGTAATAGAGGTTAAAGACCTTTCCAATTAAGTTCCATCAAAGCACATCTGATTTGGCTCCACAAACCATCCACAGAAAACTCACAGTCCTTTCAGTTAATTGGAATGAAAGGCCCCATTCAAACCAAAATCACTTACTTGCCAAGAAAGCACTTGGGAACAGTGCTTAATTTTCTCCTCCTGTCTTTGATAAGATTCACTTTCTTGTTCGTCATCATGTGATACAGTTTTTCTCCTTTCTCAGCAATCATAGCATAAGCATCTCTCTCCATGCCTAGCTTCAGACCTGGAAAACAAAAGCAGAATCTTCCATAAACACTTCCCAGATAAACTTGGTCAAGAAAAAAAAAAAAGGTTGGCCTAATGCCAACTAGATCACAAACATTTTCCTTTCCTCGGTGGAAATAATTTTGTAAACAAGAGACACAAAAACAAACTTCTCAGTTGTGAATAGACACTTCTTCTCCCCTAAATAGAGTAAGGGTAAATCTGAAACTTCTTTTCTATTCTTTTTAAATGGAAGCACTTCATTCCCTTCCATCACAACTAAGGCTGTGTATATTGACAACACATCTAAGTCAATCATAAATAAACTGAACACACTGCATCAAGTTTCTGATCTAATTAGAGAAAGTATAGTATTATGTCCAGTGCAATTCAGAACTGTTTTCGTGATCAGATTTCTATTGAAATTATTTGCAGAGAAAGCGACATTCTGGCTGATTGCCATCTTCCCTCCAAACTGTAGTACATTACTCCAAAACACTTGCTGACAAATTCTGCCAAAGGTAATTTGCAAAGTCAGATTGGGATAGAAAGCAGTCTGTATAATTCAACACATTCTCAATTGGCAACTACATCATCGAATTCCCTAAGCTCTGAGGTAAGGAGAAGATTGCAACGCATCCCTTGCTCATCTGGTTGGAACATAAAGCATTTTGTCTTGGTGCTGATAATGGTTTGGCTGTTGAAGTATCTCAACCAGATGGGCTTGCTTTTCAATAAAATCTTGAATTCATGCCTCAAACCTCAATTTACTTCTTATCTTTGACAAATAGAAATTGCCTCTAAACAAACAAATGCATCTCTAATTATCAGCCCTCCCAGGTAAATTAGACAGGGAACATAAGCAGATGAACTAATTCTTCTTTATAATGTAAGGACACATTAGAAGAATCTTGCAAAGTTGAAAGTATAAACCTCCCACTGCCACTTTTAACTTCTTGATCCATTAGGGTGGAGCCTTCCTAAGTTTGTTACTCTATACGTTAACCCATTGGGGTCTCCTGCCTCTCGCATCTGACTGTTACATAGAATACATCTCTTCCCCTCATTCCTCAGGGTCATTAACACATTCCATTACATCAGTGTTAAGCCTTCATGTGTAGAAGATTAACAAAGTTTGAAAAACAAGATCAATAAAGAATTTGTACAGTCCTAAAACTCTCCTGTTAGTTTGTTTGCAACCTTTAATTAGGTGACATGGTGCATCATATTGCAACAATTTTGGGAATCAAATTAACTCAAATGAGCTAACTTAAGAACACGTTCAAAATTTAGGACTCATTACTTCCATGGTATTAAAAACTGGCAATGTTGTAACCATTGTCAGTCACAGCCAGGTGACATTCATCTCTAATGCTCCAATCAGCTTCCCCACACAAAAACGCAATGGAGGAAGCTGAGAGGAAGATAGAGATTGCTCTATCTCCCACTACTTTTCTGCCCATCTATGGACATTCTATTTCTCTGTTTAGATAAAAAGGTATGTCTGAAATAATGCCCTAATGCAAGGGTCTCAAATGACTTGAATATTTTTTCTTCTGTTCAACCATGTCCAATTATCAGAGACTGCCTGGACAATGCCCTTTCTCTTGGCAAGGATTTTGAAAAGTGGTTTGAAACTGTCTCCTTCTTTAGACTAAGAGAGAGTGGTTGGCTCAAGATCATCCAATTGGCTTTATGCCTAAGGCAGGATTAAAACTCATGATCTCCTGGTTTCTATCTGATGCCTTAACCATGACATCAACCTAGTGTGCTGTCTATGCAAAGTGTGTATATGCAAAGCCACGTTAGTCTTATTCATTTTGTTGCATTAAAACTTTATTTCCCACTATGCTGAGTAATTAAGTAAGCTAAGAAAATTTAAAAAAGAAAATAAAGAAAGAATTGCTGAAATTAATATTACAATCAACTAACAATCAAATGTCTGGTTGTTTGGGTTGATTTATATTCTCCCTAAACTCTTACGCAATTGTGAGTTTGATCAAAATGCATTTAGAACTGCAAAGATTTCATTCTTGGTAAAGAAAACAATAATAGACAGAGCTGGGGGCAAAGTCAAGGGCATCATCAGCTTAGAGTCACTGCGTTACCACAAGGGGTCCAGGTCCAACTCCTCCTGAATGCCACTGAATTATCTGGACACCATTTTAATGAAGAACTTTTCTTGATGAGATTTTTGGGTATGGTCTTGAATGAATTTTCTATGCTACAACCTAATGGGTGATCTTTATTCAACAGCTGGTTTGGATTTGACTGCTGATATTTAGTGTATAAGTTTGCACTTTGTGTATCCTCCTATACTTACAGTATATATAGTTGCAATTACCTTCAAACTGCATTTGAATTTAGGTTTTGCTAGCATGCTGTTGCAATGGTAATGCTATCATTCATATAAGAGTAAATCTGCAACACTTTTCTTTGCAGCCATAAATATAAACAGGCAGCTTACCAGCATATACCAACACATCATTTTGCTTTGTGCTATACTTTACTTCCTAGTTTCCCCAGTTGCAATGTATGGCTTTGAAAGTTGGACCATAAGAAAGGCTGAGTGTCAAAGAATGGAGACATTTGAACTATGATGCTGGACAAGATTCCTGCAAGTCCCTTGGACCGCAAGACGATCAAACCAGTCAGTCCTAGAGGAGATCAACCCTGACTGCTCTTTAGAAGGCCAGATCCTGAACATGAAACTCAAATACTTTGACCACTTAACAAGAAGGAAGGACTCACTGGAGAAGAGCCTAATACTGGGAAAGATTAAGGGCAAAAGAAGAATGGGATGCCAGAGAATGAGGTGGCTGGATTGATTCACTGAAGCAGTAAGCATGATCTTAAATGGACTCCAGAGGATGATAGAGGACAGGAAGGCCTGGAGGAACATTGTCCATGGGGTCACGATGGGTCAGACACAACTTCACAACTAACAGTAACATACTTGTCTTGTAAGCAAGGAAGTAGGAAAAAACATCCAGCAAGTCCAATGTTTTGCTTGAATTTCTTGTCATTATACAATAAAACTGGCCATGGTTTGTGGGTAGTGTTTTTTTAATAATCTCTGTTGACAAATAGGTAACAGGAACTGCTACCTCACTTGCTTTTATAACTTTGGGTGAAAAACAAGGGAATAGGGGTACAGGTAGTTCTCAATTTAATACCACAATTGGGATTGGAATTTTTCATTTCTAAATCAAAGCACCATATGACCAGACTTTATTTTAAAACTATTTTTGCCACCATTTGTTAAAAAAAAAATCAAGGGATTGTTAAGTGAATCACTTGGTTGCTAACTGAATTATATAATCATAAGTCCAAATCCATTCCCTTGAATAGGTTGGGGCTTTTCTTTTGCCAGAAACCAGCAAAAAGCATTACAAATCAGGTTCACAAGCCAGGATGCTACAACTGGTTGCAAATGCGAATAAGCTGGCAAGTGCCCAAAATGCTGTCATAATTTCAATGGAGTAACTGTGTCAGTTTGAATTGCACCCATGGCCAATTTTTCATGGCATAAGGAAGATTTTAAAAGAGTGTAATGATACAGGTAAATGCCAGAACCTTCACGAAATGTATGTTGTGCAAGCTATTATAGTTTTTTCCAAAGTTATTAGCATAAGGAATACTAATATACATTCCTTTCCAGAACATCTTACAGCAGGCTCGGGAATCCCTTAGAAACAAAAGAAACAAGGCTTTATTATATATTAATTTTTAACACTCTCCTGTGGTCTTATTATATGTAGTTTTTATGGTTTTTAAAGGTTATTTAAGATATGTTTTATCGTTCTGTTTTTACTGTATGCCATCCAGAGTCACATTCGTGAGCTGGGTGGCTATATAAATTTCACAAATAAATAAATAATAAAGTTATCATATTTTGGGGAGTATAAGACATACTTTTCCCCCTAAAAGAGGCTGAAAATTTGGGTGCTTCTTATACTCCAAATGTAGCTTTTTCCAGCCCTAATGAGGTGCTAACGAGTGAAGCGATCATCCGTGATTTGCCTTCTTTTCTCACTGCTTCTCTCAGCTGTGCTTTAGAAGCTGTTTTTTTTTGTCCCTAACCACGGGATAAAAAGCGTGCTAGCGCTCAAAACCAGCAAACTTACGTGCTGAAGCTAAGCAGACTAAGGACGCTAGCCAGATGAATACCTGGTAGGCAGATTCCCCCCCCCCTCTTCCTCCCCAAAAACTAAGTGTCTTATACGCTGGTGTATCTTATACTCTGAAAAATATGGTAATTATTTGCTTATAAAACAAGAGCCATAGAATGTTTACACGTTGTGCAAAATAAAACTCAAATATGACTTTATATATGCCAAGAGTACATGAGCGCCACAATTCTGAATCTCTTTTAAGGGAGAAACTTTTTACATTGTAGATGCTTAAATTATACCTTTATCACCATATATTTGTTGACCATGACAATGAAAATAAGCTGATCCTTTTTTTAGATGGGAAAATTCTGCAAATATATACTGACTTTTGTCTCTAAAATATAAAAAGTGCCAGCCATGAACTTACTTTCTCTTTGTTCCCGCTCCTTGATTATAGCATCCAGCCATTTCTGTTTGTCCTCTGCTGTCTTGGCCATACAGACAAACCATTTGTTTTTTGCCGTGTTGTGTATCTTCCATCCATTTGTTACTGTGTAACCATTACTGTGATAATCTGCTGCAAAAGCACAAACGGACCAAGAGAGTGAGTGCAAATCTGGAGCCTAAAAGGAAAATAAATTCAACCTGGGCTTCACCGTTGTCCATTTTCTATGGTAGCAATAGAGACAGCTTGACGGGTGTTTTTTTAGATATTGCATTGGACCACAGGTCCTATCTTGCATGCCACTGAAATAGCTTAAGTGGGGAATACTGAGAATATTCAAAAATCAGGTAAGAGAATGATAAATGAGAAGGTATCTATAATATCAAGTGATAGAGCAGTGGTGGGCTCCGGATCCCGTCGCAACTGGTACACTGTGACGGGGCCAGCGTCCACCTTGGGCACGCATACTGCACACGCATGCGCATGCCACCGCCCTGCAATGGAGCTGCTCGGCAAAGGTCGCCTAGGCACTGTATGCTGCATGCGCGTGCGCAATTGGCCTGTTTTCCTCAAAAAGCTGTAAGGAATGCAGGCGGGCGGGTGGACCCAACAAGTCACTGTTCCAGCTTCCAGCGGCCACCAGTACGCCCATATCGGGCCATACCGCCCAGAACCCACCACTGTGATAAAGTCAACTCAGCTTCATCAAATAGTTACTTGAACCAGAAATAGAACAGTAGATCTGAATTGCTTTTAATTTTTCAGACCGACTAAAAATAAATAATACTTTAGTGACATAGTTTTTACATTGGTACACATTGGACTACATTAATTTTCAGATCCTTGGTTTAACATGGTGAGTGAATTTACATATTTTAGGGGTTAGTACTAAAATGAACTACAACTAACTATAATTTAGCAAAGTTAAGAGTTGTTAAGCTTTGTATATTCTGGGGATGGATTTTCTAGATCTTTGCCAGACTTAGTTGAATGCATTAACAGAGGCTTGGAATTTAAATACCACTTCAGAAATGCAAGTATTCAATCCAAACTAAAGTGATGCCTGCCAAGAGAACAACCAGATTTTTCTTTGATAAATAAAATAGGCTTGTTCATTTGTTTGTTTACTTAGTTACTTAATTTCTATGCACCCATTCCTGAAGACTCAGAGCAGCTAACATTCAAAATCATTTCATAAATTAAAGACAACACCCTCCAAAATAATACATTTGCTTATTCATTTAAACTTATTGGCCACCTAACTCCAGCAGAATAAATGTACATGCAATATAAGCAACATTAATATGTACAGGTAATTCTCATTGAACAATCACTCATTCAGTGAGTATTCAAAGTTATGATGGTGCTACATGTGGAAGATTTACCATAAGTTCTCATATGCAGCCATCACAGCACAGCTGTTGTCACATGATCACAATTCAGATACTTGGTAACTGGCTCACAATTGTGACCCTGCAGTATGTCACAATCATCTGACTGGCATTTGCAATCTTCACTGCTGTTTTCCAACAAGCAGAGTCAATGGAAAAGCAAGCAGGTGGTCACAAATGAGGATCACATGACCATGAAATACTGCAGCCATACCACAGCTATTACCTCATAAATTGAGCCAGAGTTGTGAATTCAGGAAGACACCCAACCCCAAATCACCTCTGAAAGGTGTGTACAATTCCATTAAGAGTTAAAAAAAAGAAGACCATCACTGCCTTGTCCTTTGAAGACAAAAACCAATTGGTCCTTACCTGTCCCATCTTCCACATTCTCAACCTCCATTACTTCTGTGTTTATTCGCCCTCTGAAAATGTACAGGGATCCATTGATAGACTTGGTACGCTTAGATGTTTTCTTCCCAGCAACTCTGTAGTTAATGAATATATAGTGAACAAAGATGTTTATTATGTATTGGACAGTTTCAACACAACAATTTACCCCTTAGAACCGTGATGGCGAAAAGGTGCTATGCAGAGCCATTTGTCAGGGCACACAAGGTGTTGCCCGGTGAGCTGCCCAGTGCGCATGTGCTTTGGCCTTCTTTTGAGGCCATTTTTTGCCCTCTGGAGGCTTCAGGAGCTCCCTTGAAACCTCCAGAGCACGCAAAACTGGCCCAACAAGCAAACTGAGAGTCCGTTTCTGAACTTATAAAGCCTCTGGAGCATGGGGAGGGAGAAAAAAGCATGCTAAAAAAGGGGGAAGCTCTGGTCGTGCGCATATGCATGCTGAGGTCATGTACATAGTATTATGGGTGTGGCACACCTGCCCACGACTCCCCTGCATTCCCCCTACTTTTGGCACACAAGTCAAACAAGGTTTGCCATCACTGCCTTAGAAGCATCCTGCCACCTGAAATCAGGATGGGGATAGCAATATAATATATCCCGCCCCCTGTACTGGTAACCATGTAACCATAAATACTGTCTCATAAACCTGTTGTGGAGGTGTATTTTATAAAGGCAACGATACAGGCACATAGTGACAGATGGCAGGGAACAGTTGGCAGCTAAAAATATAATCCATATGACAGGATCTGAAACCATAGTAATAATTAGGGTGGTTAGTTAGTTATATATGTATGTGTGCAAGTATGTATGCTTGTATTGTATTGATTTATGTATTTGCCCATTTCTCAATTGCTTTTGTTTACTGGTTGCTTAATTTGATTTAAAACAAAAGTTCTCAAGGGTCAACCAAAAAATGGATGCTGAGTCAGAAGATTTAGTTTAAGCAGAGACTGGATGATGATGATGATGCTAAAAGTAGAGAACACATAAGAAATGAATAATAAGACTCCTGCTGGATCAAACTAAATATAGATCAGCACTATCTTCTCCCTCAAGGCTGGTCAAGATGCCTCTGAGAAGCACACAAGTAGAACATAAAGTTGTCCACATAGTTTTCTTAATCACCATTTAATACCATGGCAGCTCATCACTGTGGGTGACAATGATAAAAACAAAGAAGCAAAAGATGACAAAACACAGGCAACAGCAAAAAGCAAACATGCAGAAGGGGGACTTCAATCCCTTTCATCAAAGGCCAGAACGAAAAGCCAGGGCTTCAAAACCTTCTGAATTACCAGCAGAATGGGGGAGAGGGCCATCCAAATCTTGGGGGCCCCGGGGGGAAGCAGACACTTCATTTCAGAGGACAGATATTATGGCAAAATAGTTCATTTCCAAGGTAGGTAGTACTGTTTAATTGAAGGAACCAGAATCACGGCACCCCTGTTTGATTAAATCATCTGGTAGATATTATGGGTGGTCCCTCAAGTAACCAAGCCTTAATTGCATAATTAATTGCTTTCCTGGTACTTACCAGCACCTTGAAATGCATCTGGAAACAAATTGGCACTCTTTCCTCTTGTGGAGCAGATATGTTACATGGGCATGCTGAGGCATACCCATCAATGTCACTGCTACATTCTATATACATGCTACATGCTACATACATTCTACATCCTACATACATGAGCCACAGTGGCACACTGGTTAGAGTGCAGTACAGCAGGCTACTTCTGCTGCCTGCCAGCTGCTCGCAATTTGGCAGTTTGATTCTCACCAGGCTGAAGGTTGACTCAGCCTTTCATCCTTCTGAGGTGGGCAAAATGAGGATCCAGATTGTTGGGGGCAATATGCTGACTTTGTAAACCACTTAAGAGAGGGCTGTAGAGCATTGTGAAGAGGTATATAAATCTAAGTGTTATTGCTATTCTGATTTGGTTGTAATTGTGAACTGCCCAGAATTTTGTTTTAAGATGGTCAGCCACATAAATCTTATAAATAAGTTTAATAACTAACATTTTCAAGTTTCAGATAGACTTCAAGGGCAGCACCACATTTGGTGCATTACATTTGTCAAGCTGTGAGATGGCCAAGGCATGTCTGAAAGGTTTCCTGATCTAGCAGAAACCACAACTGTCATGCCAAACAAAGCTGTGTAAAGGCCTTCCTGGACACAACTGTTCTTTGAGCAAAAGCTCTGAGCCAAGGAAGATCCCTCAGAATGCAAATTACTCTTGACTGAGGAAGTGCTACCCTCTCCAAAGTTTTCCCAGATCTAGATACCCCCCAAACACAGTCATTTAGTCTTAACAGGAAAAAAATCAGAGACAGTTCTTCCCCATTTACACCCTTCATAGTCTCAGGACAGAGGCTCAACAATCTCATTCAGCTGGCCTGGTGTCAAAATGTATAACTCCCAAACCCTAAACCAGCAGACAGCCTCACCCAGATGTTATATAGATGTTAAAAAGAAGAGAAGAGAGGACAGAACTTTCTAGCAACCCACAAAGCAGATACCTAGGGAGCAATATCTTTCACCCAACCAACATCAATTGAAATCAGCCCTAGAGAAAGGAAGACAGTGGCCCCTATTCTCAATACATGGAGGTGGCTTAAAAAAATACCACTATTAATAGAACTGAAAGCCACTGAGAAATCAAGGAGTAGCAGGATAGATGCACCCACCACCCCCATCTCAGTTCCATCACAGACATCTACGACATGACCAAGGCTGCCTTAATACTAAATCCTGGCCTGAAACTTGACTGAAAAAGATCTAAATAATCCACTTTAACAGGATTATCATCAAATGCAGACTGGTTACCTTCTCCACAATCTTCCTAAAAATGGAGAGTTGGAGACCACATAATAATTTTGGAGAATATTTGGGGTCAAGTCCCAAAAGTGCTTTTTCAAGAGGCCCCTGGATTTTCTTTGTTTTTCTTGAAGATGTTTCACTTCTCATCCAAGAAGCTTTTTCAGAGATGCAAAATGTCTTCAAGAAAAACAAAGAAAGTCCAGTTTCCTCTTGGAAAATCATCTTGGGATACTTTATATGACCTGGATGACTGAGAATCTCTATAGACATTTGAGGTCAACGACTTTGCTGAAATAACAGTGTTTTTGTTTGTTTGTTGTCATTGTTTTGGAAGAGTTTATAGTATGCTGCAAACTTCCCAGAGATCTGTCCAAGGTTCTGACAAGCCTTTTACCTTTGTGTTTTTAAGAATAAATAGATAAAACGTGACATTAAATATACACATGCACTTTTTTCTACTACTTTGGATATTCTTGAGGATCCAAAAGCTGAGCTATGGCAGAACAAAAATCTTCATAGCTCCCTATTTGCATTGACCTACTAAGTGTTAAAAAAAGATTTTGAATATTTCAGATTGTGTGCTTCTTTTTTTGTTGTCCCACCTGATTAATAATCATAATGTGTCAATTAAAGATGATTCTCTTAGAGTTAGGTCAGGGAGTAGGGCAAGGAGAGGAGTATACCATTAAAAAAAATCTTATTTTTATGCTGGTCTATGACCATAATAGCAATAGCATTTAGACTTATATACCACTTCACCGTGCTTTTACAGCCCTCTCTGAGCGGTTTACAGAGTCAGCCTATTGCCCCAAACAATATAAATCCTCATTTTACCTACCTCAGAAGGATGGATGGCTGAGTCAACCTTGAGCCTGGTGAGACTCGATCTGCCAATTTGTTGGCAGTCAGCAGAAGTAGCCTGCAGTACTGCATTCTAACCACTAGGCCACCATGAAATATTTGGTTTTATTTTATTTTACAATATTAAATCATTTGTATCCCCCAGACTAAATTTCATTCCAAGCAGTGGTTTTTTTTTTAAAACAGCAAGCAACACAAAAGCATAATGTCCAGTTTATAAAGGATGAGCAGGTAGCAGTAATCAGAGATTTTACACCCACCTAATTATGAACTGCAAAATAGAAAGTATGAGCGAGTAAATTTGTTACTCAAAGTACAGCAGTAAATTCTAACTAGAAAGGCGGATTTCACTCCACCACCACCCCACCCCAACAATCCTGCGCATATCTGCCTGAACATTTCTATCCATGATGCAAAAGAACATTGTTTCAGTTGTATGTGAGTAACTGCACTGAGTAGGCAAAGAAAACATTGTGGTTTCCCCCTTCAAATACTGCTATTTTCTTTTGGGGTCACTTGATAATGAATCAAAAGACCCCTGAAACAATCCTGTAAACTTGGTTCCACTCTATCTACAATATGTATGTATGTATGTATGTGTTTGTTTGTTTGTTTGTTTGTTTATATGCTGGTATTGCCATCCTCGTGTGTTTTGCCGAGTATATATATAGAAAACACCCGAGGATGGCAATACCAGCATACCTACACCCGTGAAAATCTACGAAAGCATTTATTTATATGTGTATACATACAGTTGTTGTCAAAATTATTCAACCCCCACTGAAATTGAGTGTTTTGGCCAGTTTGACATTGATTTTGATCATTCAGTCATCTTG
>JAPKID020001492.1:2963-14697 GCA_026931265.2 Tropidonophis doriae
TAAAACCTCCAAAATGCTACAGAACTAGTTTATCTTGAGGCAGGTATTTTAATAAAAATGACCATTTAAGGTAGGAGAAATAAAGAATGTGAACATTAAATCCAAAGTCTAAATTAATTGCACTGCTGAGCAAATGCTCATAGCAATCCTCCGTATTATATCTGTTTTGGATTAAAATGGAGGGGATCTAAAAAGAAGTTTGGTTTTGGGGAGGAGCAAGACAAAAACTAGACATTGCTTTCTGAATACACCAAATTTCTATTGCACATATATACAGATGTGTAGAAGCACACCACCTTTTTAGCCTAGAATTCCATATTATAGATTTCATTTGCAAATAACAGGCTCCTTGCCTCACTTTGAGAGAATGTACAGTTAATTTATTCAAGGACGGGGATGCATAATTTTAACCGTCTTGAATTTTCTTATAGCAACCGGATGCAATAAACCTGCCAAAGAAACTACAATCCTTCTCCACATGTTTTTGTTCTTACTATTTATAAGTATCCTAGATACTAGTATAGTAGCACATCCCACATGCCCCCCAAACAGAGCCTATTTTTAGAAGAGTAAGCTCATGGTAAATTTAATGATGTGGATTTAAGGTTGTTGTCCTCAGAGCATTGTCTACTTAGAATTCTGGGAGTTGTAGTTCCATTCCCAAATTGTCTGGAGGGCGCCAAATTGTAGATTGGATAGTGAGAAACCTAAGATGTCACCTTTCCTTGACGATCCATTGTGAATTTTGAACAAAAGCACTAATAAAAATTTAACCATTTTACATATGCATTTTTAATCTTAATCTGGAGACCATTCTTTTAGATTTCAGAAATGAAGTCTGATTTAGTCAATGTCTGGATTCTGTAAACTTTTATACGTAATTTCATGCTATTGACTTCTAACAAATAAATCAACTAAATATGTTTAATTTACATTTGACTAAGAGGTGTCCCAAGTAGGAGACAGGTTTAAGTTTTTAGATCCTTAAAAGTAAATCCTCCAAGTATCATTTTAAAAGGAACTTGTTCTAACATGCATATCTCAGCTACTGAGATGTTTCTTATAGCACATGGGTGTCTCATCCAGAAATAAAGTTTTTACTTAAGAAATCCTGTTTCTTCCCTATGCAAGTTCAATAAAATCACAGCTGTAATCTCATCAGAGCTATTGATATTAAATAACATTTTTTATCTCATATCGAATGAGACCACTGAACAGATGAATTACTCAATGAATATTTGCTGACATAAAACATAAAAAGTCAGATTTCATGTAATCATGTCTCCCAGGCATAGAGCAGAGAAGGATATATAGGCTATTAATAGTATTAACTGTTATTAATAGGAAAATAGGAGGAGGGAGGAGTATATTTGCCACCTGGAGTTATTTATAAAAATAAGAAACATGAGATATAAATAAAATTTAAAAAGTAGCACTCAGAGTAGCATTTGCAAAATGCCAGGAAATATTTGATGTCAGAAGCAGAAAACTAAGCATTTATTTTGGGAGAAAAGGGGCTCAGGTTAGTTCCTCAGGTAGATCACTCATGTGTTCACAATCTTATTAGGAATGGTATTTACTGTATTACATCTGGTTCCTTGGCAGTGAGACGGATATACAAGATGAGCAGTATATTAATAGCCTCAAGGATTCCTCGGTGACCCTGAGTCCAATACTAAGATCTAACCTGCCTTCTGGGAAGCCTTTGGTGGAGGAAAAAAAACCCACTGCTTTCTCTCCCTTACAGCAGAGACTGGCCTGAAAGGCTATATTTAAGAACTTCTTGTCCATTTCTGGCATTTTTCAGATGCTGTTTCTTAAGTGGAGTTTCCTTTCCCTCTTTCCTAAATAAAAAGGATGTCTTAAGAGAAGGCAAATGTTTGTGAGTTCACAACTCCAGTTTCTCCCCTTTGGCCAGCTTAGGTCCTCGGTCCTTAATAAATATAACTATAAAATAATGAATCAGCCAAAACATAGATAAGTTTGTGGTGTTTACATATCATCCAGAGATGTATACATTAAATTTTTAAATAATAGTTAACATTTCCTTTAAAAACAAATAAATCAAAAACATCACCGTCAAAGGAAATATATAGTTTCTTTCAACGAAAAATGCCCATCTTTCTCTTTTTGTCTTCAGGAGTGGGGAGGGGAGGGGAGATTGTTATACCTCCTTCCTACAAGACAGATATTCAAATCCGTAATGAAGAAAAGGACTATTTGTATTGCTGAAGAACAAGTAATTATCAGTCTCAATGTACAAAGATGCTTTTCCAGAGATATAAAATCAGAAGGCAGGTCAAAGAACCAAGGGCAATATTGAATGCTGACATTGTGTGTGTATGTATGTGTGTGTTTGGGTATATAATGGGGGTAGGGGGTGTTGAACTGATCATTATTAAGCAGCTGGAAAGTGTCTTGGTAAAAACTCATCCTTCAAACAAATAAAGGGAGCTTCCTCCTGCCTCTCATTGCCACACAAATCATAACTTGGGAGAAATAATTTTGGTTACCACACACATCTGGGAAAAAGGCAATCTCTTCCACCTTTGCCAGCTACCAGATTAATAATTTTAATCTTCCACTTCTGAAACTCTTATTTATAAAAAATATTTGTGTTGCACAATTAAGCCTTAGTTAAGAAGGGGAAAGGCTAATCACTTTGGAAACGCAATTAAATTAATATTGAAAAGGAGGCATGGGTTGGGGCAAGGCTGTCCCACCATATCAACTTTACGATCTGTGGACTTCAACTCCCAGAATTCACCAGCCATTCTTCAGGATTAGAGATTAAGGGGTTTCCTAGGATGGGTTTGAGCAGGTATAAAGCAGATGGGTCAGCTTTGAGCAAACTAGTTAATGGGTTGAGATGGAAAATGCTGTTTTAAAGAATATCCTGCATTTTCTGGTATTTATTTTCATTATACACAGACTGAAAATTAATATCAATCCCTTTCTTTTCATTGCTGCCTATTTTTCTCATGCTTTTCTTCTAAAAGAAATAAAACAGAATCCCTCATTCTGACCACAGAGTTTCTAACTTGGAACAAGATGCTTTGGGTTTAAATCCAACAGGATTTGAAGTGGCTGCAGTCAATGCATCTTTTCTTGGGGCAAGGGTTGACGTTCAGACTGAAATGCACATGGACAAAGGTATTACAATATTGAGCTGGAGACCTTTGCAACTTCTGAGGACTTTGCACTACTCCTTCGCAAAGGCCTGTGATGTGCCACAAAGTGTGTGGCAATTTAGAAAGCCCAACTGGGGTTTGAAAAAGCCTTCAGGCTTCAAGGTATTATACCTAAGAGAACAACCTGAGGAAAAGCAATTGTGGAGGATTAGATTTGGAGCTATGAGCTGCAAGATAAAGAAGTACAATATCCCTCTCAATTGAGTAGGAGATGGCCTTGGGAGGCCTGGCCAGAGAGGTGAGGCTATCACTGGGAAGAGCGAACTTCTTAAGTCTAGGAGAGGGTGGGGAAAGGGAAAAATGTAACACAACAATTACAGGTTGCCCTTGACTTAATTGAGCCTGGAATTATGGTCATACGTTTTGCTAGTTGTTAAAATGTGTCATCACACAACCACTTGAATTTTCAAAATTTGGGGGGCCTATGTCTGCAATGGGTGTGTTTTTGCCAGTAAGTAAATGTCAGGGTTTTTTGCAAAGAATTTGGCAAATTTAAGTCATGTAACCACGGGAAGCTGAAAATGGCCATATAATGTAACATTGTAGCCAAAACCCCAAAATGTAATCATTGCAGGGTGGGATTGAGTCCCAGCTATTGGAACTTCGAATCTGGATTATAAATACTTGGGGAGCAAGGTTGCTATAATTTTGGTTGCTAAGAGACTGATTGTAAATCAAGGATTATCTTGTTTTTGCACTTCTTAATATCCACACAACTAATTACACAGACTAATTTTTCTTCCAATCCATAAACTCCTTTTCTCTTTCTTCTTTATTGTTCTCTGATCTTATAACCTAAAGATGCAAGTATAAACGAGTTCTGGAAAAATGGGAGACACAGTCTTTTAAACATCCCGATAGCATGACTTATTATAAATGAAGAAAACTCTTTCCAGAATTTTACAAATCTGAATCTAAAGAATATAATGCAGAAAGGCAATTCTTGTTGCAGTTCTACAGAAACAGAACTATCATCGTCCAATTAGGGAGTGTCTGACAATCATGTTATAACATGACAGTGGCAATATTCTCGTTTGAATTCCTCTGTAAACCACCAAAAAATGTATTGAATTAACTACAGAAGGAAGCCCCACATATATTGTTGCTACACTTGAGGCAGGAAAGAGCAGGGAGAATTAGCAGTAGAGGCAATGTTCTAATGACTCCACAAGTCAGTTTCTGCTTGGCAGTCAAGGAAGTTTGGGAACCATGATTTCTGGGCTTAACAATGAAGAATTACAACCTGTCAGTTACAAATGTGTGTCAGTTATTCCTGCTGGAGGCTACAAATAGTGTTCAAAATTATGTCAGTGTGTATATTTTAGTTGTCTGGCTCTCTGGCCCCAGCTGGTTGTTGGAGGTGTGTTTACTTCCTTTCTTAAGCCCAAATAATGGTGAATAGGGTATTTATAACGTAAGTGTGCCAGACCCAGAATGCTGCTTTCTTGGATGCACAATGTGACTTGTTTGGCAACAAACTCAAAGGGACATCCTACAGAGAAAAAGCATGTCAAAAATGCTCCTGTGATTATCGGCATTAGAAAGCAGTTTGGGGAAATTAAATGACTTGAGTGATCCCGAAACACAGAAAACTAGCAGTTGAAAAGACGTGCTAGATTACTCCCTGATGTGCTTGGCTTAGGTGAGCAAGGTTTTTCTGTAGCCGATGAGTGAAAACAAGGGCTTCCCCATGTTCTAAACTGCTAATAGTCTGAAAGGGTGTTTCCATTTTTTTTTCTTCTCAGACATGCAGACCAGCTGTTATGTTGGGAAGCAGAACGAAGAAGTCCAGTCAAAGTAGGAAATGTCCGTTTATCATGATCAAAGCTGGTTGCCCCTAGTCAAGGTGTGCTGGGGTTAACTGAGATGCTTCGAAACATCTGTCTCTGTCTGATGAAGGCTGAAGATTAATTCGGTTTGGAGAAGCTGCCTCAAAACACAAAGAATGCATCCATTCCCTGAAGTTGCCGCACCGTGGCAGTTGCCCAAGCTCAAGTCCCACTGGCAAACCCTCACAGGGCTAGAGGAAGCTCTGGGGGGTGGGGGGATGAGTGAGTGGAGGCAGTGGGATGCTGGCATGCCATTAGACTGGCCAAGTAGTGTGGTGGACCCACGATAGGAATGGTTGGTTTCATGGAGTTCAACCCAGGTGGGCTTGTCAGAAGATCCAAGAGATAATACAGGAAGATGTACAGAGAGGGGAAAGGATGGGAAGTAGCTAATCCCCACCTCATGCCTGCTCCTGTTTCTGCTTCACTGAGATCCGTTTCTTGCGGGCAGCCAACATCTCGTAAAAAGGATCCACGCTTACAGCAGCCCTGCAAAAAAAGTGTGATATGGAGCATTAAGGAGCAGGTACAAAAGAGGGAAAGGGACTGCGTTTCCCTCTACCCCCATTTAAGCCTCAAGCAGCGTAGATCTGGAAGTACAAATTCCAAATCCTGCTTAGCCATTAATATTATAATGGTTGCTTTTATGTAACACACCACATTCCAAGCCTAGTTTGCTGTTAAGAGAATTTCTGTGTTCACAGGGCAAGCTACAATCTGAAATTATGTCATATTATGCCTTTGCGCCACAGAACATGTTAAGATAGTGGTTGGGCTCCCACAATACTTTTTAGCTCAGTTTAATTCTATTAGCTCCACCCATTGTGTTATATATCCATGCCAACTAATCCTTCAACAAATCAAGTGGCCTAAACATATGCTCAACAAGGAAATGAGAAAAAAAAGAGGAGAGGGAGAAAAAGAAATAAAGGGCATGTCTATACATACTTGTTGACATGTTAAGTCACAACAAAAGGCATGCTCTTTATATGCATTGCAATGAGGAAATGCAGCCTTAGACCAATAGATTAAAATCAGAAAATTTTGACTAAAGATTTTAATATGGTAAGTTACTTACTAAGTTATTTTTGAAGGAAGCAAATTGAACATATCTAAGCTTCAGGGGCTATATTATGATCACAGGTGCTGCATTACTGACCTGCAGAGAAGTGGCACTTCTACATTAAATTTTGCCTTATTAGCTCTAGATTTTCCAAGAACCCCACTATGAATTTATGTCCTATTCAGAATGCTGAATGAAACATTTAGCTTTTATTAAACTGCATAACAAAAGCCTCTCTTGACTGTTCCAATTCTTAACTCATGTGAAAAGATTAAAACGTGGGACCTCAACTGACCCTTCCATGCAATACTTTGCATAATAAAACCACTTCTAAGATTACCAAATCAAGATTTTCTTCCTCTTTCTCTAGCTCCAAAATCTCTAAGGACTATATTAAGAATATTCTATCAGTTTCTTCATTTCTGAACTGTGTAATCAAATGCTTCTTGGAAAGAAGAAACCTTTCTAAGTTAATAATATCTCTGTAGGATGGATATTAACTGAGAAGAGCAGACAGAGCTAAAAAAACAGAAAAAAGAGATCCCTAAGACCAAAGCTCCCCAAAGTCCCTGGTTTTGTGGACTGGCGGAGGAGGAAGGAGACAGTTTTGCATGAGTAGCCAGCAAGCTCATGTGCATGTGCATGTGCACTAGCACTCCATTTGTGTGAATGGCATGCACATGCGCCTACTGCACGCAAATGGAGCGCACATGCATGTGCTCCCCGCACTTGCCCAAGTGAATGTGCATGTGCTCGCTGGCCATTTCCGCAGCCCAGTTGCAAACCCCACACAGCCCAGTAGTGTGCCTGGGCTCATGGGACCCCTGCCTAAGACAACATCTGTGTCTCCCAATAAAAAGAAACAGATTTTTTTTAAGAATATCTCTGAAATCCTATTAAGTCAGAGTAGGCTGTCAAATTCTGGGAAAATTTCAAGATTTATGGGATGGATATCATAACATGTTCTGAAGGTTCTGTGCCAAAGTTTGGGTTAATCTCCATAGAAGTTAAATCAGTCGCTTTCTCTTTCTGCTAAATAAAGTCTTGGAATTTCAAGTGGATTATCAGGAGCTACAGCTGGGAATCAAGAATCCTGAAAAAAAAATAAAGTCTTATTCTCACTTGATGGATTTAATCCACTCATCTTTTTCTTCCTGTGTAGGCGCCGAGATGCGGTAGACCATATGATTCCCCTCAACCACACGTCCATCCGCCTCAGTCTTACAGGCTTTGATTAGCTGGCCCTTGTTATTGGGAATGTAGAGTTCAAAACAATTCTACAAAAATAAAATAAGAGTGATGAAAGGAAGAGAAAGCCTTTAAAAGGCCACCCTTTTGCAAATGGTTCATGAAAATGCCTTCCAGCAGATTTGGGAGTACAGAGAAGGGAAATAAAAGATAATATTTTGAGAAGGGAGTACTTGTAGTTCAGGGTTGAACTGTGGAGTCCTTGACGCTCTCTGAGCTTGTTGTGAACCATATGAAACAGAGGTAAATGAAGTATGCAAATGATCTCTCCTAGAATTTTTAAAAAAAAAGCTTTTGCTAATTCTCTGGCTATCCAACGTCTTCAAACTTTGCTTTATTCGCCTGCCTGCCTGCCTGCCTGCCTGCCTGCCTAAGCTTTAGTTAGGGACTGTTGGTCCAAGGCAGACAATTCAGAAGAAAAGTGAAATATAATTTTTCTCTGCAAATGAAACGGGGCCAACCACGAATCATATCCAGCAAGCAGCCAATTTAGCAATGCTGTAAGCAATCATAATGCAGCACCACTTACTGGTTTCCGTGGGTCTTCTACTTCCCGAATGCTTAGGTTTTCCAATGGGATGATGCCTCTTGGCTCTTTATCCTAGAAATGGATTTTAAAAATATGAATGAAACAGAATAGGCCCAATAATCTGGATAGGTAGGAAAGGTAAGGGCATTGAAAGCATCTTGTTCCAGGAAATCTCTTGGAGGGCCAAGTTTAATTAGTCTCCCTAATTTGGGATTATAGCTTCTAGAATTTTTAACTGTAAACGAATGCCTGGAAATTCTAAGAGGGCTATTCTCAATGTGTCTGGAAGGCACACATTTCAGAAAAACTGAAGATGGGGCCTTTTCTAGAGTTTGAAGAATGAGCACTGTTGTGATGAAGTACTTTTAGTGTTGGACACCCTCCCCTCCGCTCCCTCATGAAACTCACTAAACCACGATGGCAAATTTATGGGACATGTGCCACAGGTGGCATGTACAACCATATCTGAGGGCATGCAAGGCGTTGCTCTATGTCAGCTCCAGCACACATGCATTCTCTGGCCAGCTGATTTTCAGCCTTCTGGAGGGTGTGGGAGGCCATTTTCACCCTCCCCATGCTTCAGGAAAGCCTCAGGAGCCTGTGGATGGCAAAAAGTGGCCCAATGGGCCTACCAGAAATTCATTCCAAACTTCTGGCCTCTTTGGGTCCATTTTTCGCCATCCACTGGCTCTGGAGGCTTTTCGAGTCCCTTTGGGGAGAGGGGGCGGTTAATAAATCGAATATTATTATTATTATTATTATTATTCTGAAACCTGAGGAGGGCAAGAAATGGCCCAATGGGCCTACTGAAAGTCCAGATGCTTCAGTGATGCCTGTGCGCATACATGGAGGGGGAAGGGTGGGGGGTTGTGCACTCATATACTGAAGGAGGGCATTGCATTATGGGTGTGGGCACGCACACACACGCTATCGTGCACCCTTTTGGCACTCAAGCAGAAAAACGTTTGCCATCTCTGCACTAGATGATTCTAATGAGACCTGGTGGCACAGTGGTTGGAATTCAATATTGCAGGTTGACTGTGCCAACTGTCAGGAGTTCGATCCTGACTGGCTCAAGATTGACTCAGACTTCTATCCTTCTGAGGTTGGTAAAATAAAGACCCAAATTGTTGGGGGCGATATGCTGATTCTGTAAACCACTTAGAAAGGGCTGTAAAGCACTGTGAAGTGGTATATAAGTCTAAGTGCTATTGCTATTAATTGTCAGCCATAACTCCCTGACAAGGCAGTTGTGAAGATAAAATCAAGGGTAAGGATAATCATATCTCACCAATGAAGGCAAATATAATGTTGCAAGATCAAATTTGGGATGGTCACCAGGACCAGAGATTTACTCTTCTGAGCTTTCAGACTTGTGCTGGAGCCCATCTTCAGGGAATTCTCCCTAGTGGAATAGGTGCTTTGGTCTTTGAGCCACATTTATGTGGTGCCTTCCTATTGTCTGAATGGTGTGTTAGCCAGGGAAATGATTGAAGCCTGGGAAACGGGTCCCTCATAAGTTAACAGGAGTGCTAATTTTCCATTAGCTTAGGGTCCTTCCATGAGGGCCTGGCAGCACAAGGAAACTTCAGCCTATTTCCAGCCATCAACACACTAATCAGCCAATAGGAAGGCACTACATAAATACAATTCACAGAACAACCCAAAGCATATTCTTAAGTACAGAGAGGTTTCCTAAGGATGGACAAATCCAAAACTAGAGTAAATCTCTGGTTCTTGTGAGCTATCCAGATTCAATTTTACAATAATTGTCTCTGATGACTTCAGATAATATAGATTTCATAAAGCAGATTAGAGTCCTAACCCAGAGGAACCAGCCCTTCACCAGTGTGACAGACTAGATGGTAATCTCTGCCTAGCTTCTCATAATGTACTTATCTATTACAGCATTTGGCCGTAGGACTTGGAATAGCACTGGTGCTCCTGTATTTGAGATACTGTTGATTTTGCTTACAACCATAAAAACCATGCAGGAAGCACTTATGAACTGGCTGTTAATTTTGCAGAGTTTAGGAGAACAGTTTGCTGAATCCTGCCTTCTTTCTGCCTACATATTTCTTGTAAACGTAATATTTCTTGAGCAGCTTCTCTGTTCCGATTGGGCCACTGTTCCTAGACTACCATCCTCTTGCTGTAAGCCTTCTTGCCCAACTGGCTCATTTGATTCCCTGAATTGCAAACTATAGGACTCTTTACGATTTCCACTTGCTAAGAGGAGTGCAGGATAGGTGGGAGAGGGAAACTGTACTAACTGTGGTGTATTCAAAGTAATAGAGGCAGTTGTCAGTCAAGATGAACCAGCGTCGCTTCCAGGTCTTCACCCGTCCTCCTGAAAACAAGAAGGGAAATCCATTCTCATTTTACATCTATGTCTACTTTGGTCATATAAACATTCTCTGTCTTCATGTTTTGGGTAAGGAAGCCATGCTTATGTGAACAAAGCCAATGCAATGAAGAATTCAGCAACAACATATGACACAAGAGGGGGAAAAAGAAGGACGAACAAGACAAAAAGAGCACAAAATTGAGTCAAAGTAATGAAACACAGCTGGAAAGGATTCTAGGAGTTTGCAAAGTAGTACCTTTTCCAACAATGGATTTATTTTATGAGCATTGAGGGATTCCAATTACTATCTCCTATTTTTTTAAATGTAAACTTAAGAATGGATACAATTCAAATCTTTGTTATGCCAAGATTTGTAAATCTGTCCTGAAGCTTATAATATTTGGAGTAGCTTTAATTTATCATCAATTTGGACATATGTCTATGGAGATTCTCAGCCATCCAGGTCAAGGTTATCCCAAAGGTGCTTTTTCAAAAGGCAATTGGACTTTCTTGTTTTTCTTTGAAGATATTTCGCTTCTTACCCAAGAAACTTCTTCAGCTCTGACTGGATGGTATGGAAGAGAAGGATTTATATTCCTTGCTGACAGTTGATTATTTGCATTCTTTTTAGAGTTATTGAGGTCACTTGAAGGTTTATTTATGTCCTCAGGGTCACCCGAGTCATTGAGAAATTGGAGCTATGCTTTCTGTAGGATGTTCTCTGCCCTGTGTCCCCCTTCATGGTGGGACAACACAAATTGAGGCTGTTGGGGATAACTTCTTCAAAGAAAAACAAGAAAGTCCAGTTGCCTTCTGAAAAAGCATCTTTGGGACAATTTGAATGTGTGCTTTAGCAACTAAATATCAGGGTTATCACTGAACATAAATTGACACTCTAAAAATCAAATATACTCCTGACTTATACTCCTCTAAACAAGGTCACTGTGAGGAGTCTGGGAGAAATTTCTAGCCTTTCTAAACAAAGTTCTCAATTCCAGAGGGAAACAGCTTTTGCATAAGCACTTGATTCTTTTGAACTCAACCTACATTTTAAAGAAAAAGCAGTGCTTTTAGCATGCAAAGCAAGCAATTGCTCTAGACTTCAAATTTGTTGCAAAGCCAACAGTCATTCCCAGCTTGAGGCAAAGCTAATCTGTACATATGCATGAGTGCAAATCTGGTTTATCACTGGATAAGGATTTGAACTCCCCCCCCCCCCCCCATTTTTGGCAGTCCTCAATTAAGGTAATTTCAAAGAGCCCTTAGCCTCTCAAGTGAAAATGGACAACGCTATGAGATGCCAAAATACTCTTTGAGGAACTTCAGAACATACCAAAAATCCACGCAGATACTTCTGGGAAGCTAAGGACAGCCTGAAGGCTGATATCCATAACATACTACCTCTAAACAGAAGTTGCATCTTGAAATCTGCATGAGTATTAAAAAGTACAAGAATCTATGCTCTGTATCAGCCACCTTCTCTCTCTCTCTCTTTCTCTCTTGCTTTAATGGGGGGGGGGGGTATGA
>JAPKID020001493.1:0-14694 GCA_026931265.2 Tropidonophis doriae
TTATTGTTGATTATTGATTATTGTTCTGCTTTTTATCTTTGATTCCCTGTGCACCGCCCCGAGTCCCTTTGGGAGAGAGGGCGGTTATATAAATCCATAATAAAATAAAATAAAAAATAAAAAATAAAATTAACAAATTTCTCACTTAGCAACCATAAATTTAGGGCTCAGTTGTGTTTGTAAGTTGAGGACTCCCTGCACAGAAAATCCAATTTAATAAACTGATGGGAGGAAAAGGTTAGATCTGAATGTCTATGCGAATGGGATGTTTTGCATACAGTACTAATATTGGCATGTGAGTTAAACAGCAAATGGACTTCGTCTATTACTTCCAATTTCTACTACATCAAGGATGAAGATATAATTATATTATTAAGTTATTTTTCCAGTTGATATGTCTTGAATGCTGATTTGCAATATAATAAATTGTTGCTATAGATCAGTTACATTTGTACTGATTCAAGCATTGAAATCAAGCAAGCAACTAAGCAAAGGTTTGGCAAATCTAAAAAGGAGTGATCTTACCTGTTATATTACTTGATTCCTTCTGTAGTTTACAGTACCACAATCTGTTCACTGGATCACATCCCTCCCGTATAGAAAGCAAAGCATACTGCCCATCATCAGATACCTAAGCATCACCAAAATTAAAGCAATGTCAATAAGAGGAAAATAATACCACCAGCAAATAATAACAGTAATAAAAAGATCTGGGAGCACTAGCTTGCTTCAGACATCAGAAAAAGTCATACACAATACTTGTCTTTGATAATATTCTGTGTCAGATAGTTGCAACATTTACTGAAGCCCTGGGATAAACAAATGTCACTTGCGATGGGAATGGATATTAGAACTGGCAACATCCAATTTAATTTGCAGAAGTCAGTGCCACATAAGACTCTCTCTCTTTCTCTCTGAATAAAACATGACTCAAAGTAGCAAATAAATTCTACTGAGAGCAAGAAGAAATATACCAAGACCATTATTTCAGCTAATCTAGCATAATCAACTGGCTGGGTCCACATGTGACATTAAGCCATAATGTGGTTTATCTGAATTTGTGTTGGTGTGCTCAATTGCTATTTCTTCAGCAAATTAATCATGTGTAATACAGTATGTCATCCTGGTCCCTATGTGGCCTTGGGCTCTCCAGAATTTCTTATATGAACTTGAAACCTTCTGCAAGTAGTTTTAAACGTGCTGAAAGCATCTAATATCCCCAATGCACAGTTCATACGGAATATTAATTCTAAGCTCACAATGCCTTCAGTTTATCAAAGCAAAATTGATCTTTGAAAACATTTCAAGAATCCCCTTAGCGTATTCTTCATTGTTCCCTGCCAGACTGGGGAAGAGTTGATAACACTTTTGCTTAGTGGGATTCCCAAAACACTCTCTTAATGTAATTCTACAATGTATAATACAGGCGGAATGACAATTGAGTCTCTCTTTATCGCTACAACATCAATTCATTTGAGAGCGTGAAGGAATTTAAGAGTATCAAGACAAAACATTGTTGACTCTATGTGGCAAAACCCATCTGCAGATATTTTTATGTGAGATAAACAAAGAATGGGCATGATTGGCCAATATGCATATATGCTTTAGCACAACGGTCACCAGCCAGTTGAAAATTTTGGTGGTCCACAGAAAAATTATTTGCATTTTTTATATTGCACTAAATCAGGGGTTCTCGAACTACAGCTCCTGGGCTGGATACGTGCAATGAACGCTTGTGCTGCAGAGTCTCTCACTTTGGGGTCTTTTTGCACGAGTTGAAGGGGGGAAGAAATTCTAATTTGGGGGGTCTGTTTCAGCCTTCTGGTCTGGGCTTTGGGTGAAGGCTGGAGGCTGGAGGGAAATGCCGCTGGTGGCAAAGAGACGAGGGCCTTGTTCCAGTGGGACTGCATCATGGCCTGGAACTGGTTGATCATCTCAGCCCGCTGAGCCTCCAAGTGCAGGTATCTGGCCTTGCACTCCCACAGGTCTTCCTTTTGCTTGGAAAGCTTATGCTCATAGTCCTTAGTGAGGTGCTTCTGCTGCCACTCCTTCTCGGTCAGATCGAATTTGAACTGAGCCAGCTATTTTGCCAACTCTTTCTTGTGATGGCTGCTTAGCTCCAACAACTGCTTCCTATTGGAATGCTAAGAAGCCCTGGTGAGCAGGTGAGGAGTGGATGGCTGGCTGGGAGGGGTGAATAGATGCTGGTGAGGCCCCCCTCGATGTGAGTGACATCAAGTTGGATATGCCCATTCTGTCACATGACCACCTAGCCATGCTCACCCAGTCAGTCATTAGGCAGATCATATCAGTGGTCCACAGGATTTAGAATTATGAATTTAGTGGTCCCTGAGGTCCAAAAGGTTGGGGACTCCTGCTTTAGCAGGCACCCTCCTCCACCCGTCTTGTTTAAATAGTAAGAAGCAATGGAATTTGTTCCACATTCTTGCATTCCCTGACTATAGGGTTGGGAAAACTTTCACTTATGGGATGAATTTTTGAAGTCATTGCCTTGATGCATTGCCAAAACTTGCCTGCACATTACAGGTAGTTCTTGGCTTGCAACTTTTCATTTAGTCACTATTCGAAGTTACAAAACCACTGAAAAAAGTGAGCTATAACCATTTTTCACACATATGACCATTGCAGCTTTCCCTTGGTCACATGGGCCATTTAGACGCTTGGCAACTGGGGTCATATTTATGACAATTGTAGCATCCTGGGATCATGTCATCACCTTTTGCAACCTTCTGACAAGCAAGGCCAATGAGAAAGCCAGACTCACATTACAATCATATTTCTAATTTAACAGCTGCAGTGATTTGCTTAAGAATTGTGGCAAGACAGATTGTAAAATGGGGCAAATCTCACTTAACAACTGTCTCGCTTAGCAATAGAAATTTAGAGAATTGTGGTTATGTCAACAACTACCTGTATTAATTTCCAGCTGCACTGTTTCTTTTTTTCTTTTATTAAAGAAAAGAGTTAAAATAAAAATGAGAACAAATTTTCAGGCTGCCTCACAAGTAATATCAGGGCATTATTTAGTCAGGACATTCAGTCTTCAGAGCCAAATTTTAAATGGAAAATAAAAGGCTCCCTATTTCTAACTTGGTACATATATTCTGCCAAAGTTATAAAATTCATAACTAGATACATTTTTAATGAAGTTCCTTTTTATTGTCATCAATGTACCTCTAGTGTTGCTTAAAGGTTTGTGAACCCCTTTGAATTTAGATCATTTCCCCCAGCAAATAAATAAATATTTGTAATATTTATGAGTCATTTGTTTAATGGGTTTTATTTATTTATTATGTAATATTTGTAACCCATCTAGTTATTTATTTATCTATCTATCTATCATATATTTAGAAGTGGACCATCTGCCTCATAGAATGACCCTGGTCAGTTTATCTTTTAGGACTTGAGAGAGAAGAGATTATGCTTTATATCATACTTATACAGAATTAAAGAAGGGTTTTCAAACTTGTAAGCACCACTGAATGCTAATAGGAAGCAAAGATAATTAGCAAATAGTTTCACAAAATCTGTGATGATAAGGTACAGGCTTAAAAATGAACCTTGAGATATTCCGTCATCCAAGTAGAGCTCCATATATATTCTGGACTGGATAGCAACTGAATATTCTATACATTAAAAGGCTCTGGGTTTAAATGAACAGGAACAATCAAAAGGCAAAATTATTCTGTTGATATGCAGGTTCTTTTCATTAAAATGCCTTTCCCCCTCCCTTCCAGGACACATTCAAGTTTACAAACTGGTCTTCTGTTCAAAACTAGGCCTATTCTAGAAAATTAAATTAAGTTACATTTAAATTAAAAACACTGAGGGGAAAAATAGGACACTGGGATTTTTCTATTGATTTTCCATCAAAATCCTAACTACGACTAATCCTGCTTAGCATTGTTTTGAGATCAACCAAAGTCAGCTTAGTACTGTCCCATTTTCTTTCTCTGAGCCTATTCCACAATAAGATCCAAAACAATTTTTTTGTAAGTCACTAGCCTTGTGTCTGGAGTCCGACTAAATATGATTCTATTTACACAATCATCTAAAGAGGGCTTGCTAAAGATTCCAGCCCAAAGTGTAGATCAGAAGTCAGGTTTTTCTTTTGTCATAGCCATTGTTCCATGAAATATCTTCCCCTCAGAAATATACATGGCACCTGATCTTCTGGCATTTCGGAAGGGACTTAAGACCGTTCTTCTTTAGTGGACTTTAAGCCCAGAGTGAGGATTTTAATCTGCTGTTTAGTTTTTTTAATGTAATATTATGTTGGTTTCAGTCTCTCTACCCAGAGATTGAAGTAAGGTTAACCTATAAATATTATAAATAAATACATGTTCCAAATCTTGTTTTCCTCAAGTCTTAATTTTCCCAATACTTGGTTTACTTCCAAGGATTTTAGTCCACTGATCCTGACTACTTCCTTTATCTGCTGTTACTCTGTCTAGCTTCCATGCCTTCTTTAGGCGGATTTCTCATCCATCCTGTTATCTTGACAGTGCTACAATTCAACTGGTCCAAGGCATGTGTGAGGTTTTACGTTCCAGCACAACTGTTCTATTTCCTCTTCTGGAAGATTGCCTGAGGAGATAACCAGTCTGCCTGTTTTTACTCTCCAGAATTCAAAACATTAATGAAAATCTAATGCATCGCGTCTCCTGTTACTATACAATCCATCCTTGAGATTTCAACCTCTACTGTTCTTAAGTGCTTTATAATCTCATTACATTAGTTCTATCTGGATTACTTTACTGAAAAGAAAGATCCACCCAAACAATTCCTTTGTGCTTTACGATAAATGCTTCTAGATAAAGAAATAAGGCTTTTACAATAAAAACATTTAAGAAAAACACAAGCATTGAAAGTTGGATGATTTTCTTGAGTTACTTGAAGAGGGACCAGGTTAGAGGAAGAAATATTTATAGAGTAATCTAATCATTCCAATTTTATATATTATATTTGTCCAATAAGTTGATCTTCACAACAAAAGCAAGTATAAGACAAGTCCATTTAAAATCACCATGGCTTTTTGCTTCATTGGATTCATACCATTTACTAGTGCCACCTTCTGGGAAGTATCTCAAACTCATTTCTACAGTATTTCCCAGCAAACATACTTGCTTCTAGCTAGAACTGATACAGATGAGAAAAAGATATTGAGGAGCAGAGACCAGTTAAAAGTGTAAAGGCAAGTTCAGCTGGGCTGATCTTCATGAACACATAATCTTAGTGTTGCTGACTGCACCATAAATAGTTTGACAAAGCCTTGTTCCAGGGTGTTCTTTTCAACTTTCCAATCTAATCAGTCTTTTGGAATCCCAATACTGTAGTCCCCCATTCAAGTTCTGACTGGCTCTACTCTGCTTAACTTCTGAACCTACACAAGACAGTTCTGATGTTGCCAACTGCTGAGCCAATAGCTGTTTTTGTAAACTTTTAAAAAGAGAAAGGCATTAGAAAAGGTAATTTTTGAGCTATTTTAATTTTTCCGACAAGGAAATCAAGACGGTGAATGTGGCTATTTCATAACCATAGTTTTAAAAAAAAAATAATCCTATAACAATCCTGCAAGTTAGACTAAACTAAGAGATGATGGTTAGTATCGTGGAGCATGCTAAGCCAAAATGTGGTCCTGGCTGATACATAAGCCAGTGGTCATTCAATGTGAATGGTCATTCACAGGGTCATTCAATGATGTTCCTAAATGACTATGGCTTTAAAATTTTCATTTTACATATGAAAACATTACATTTCATGAGAATCTAAAAAGGCACAAATCGGAAGGAAGGAGAGATTAATTAAAATGCAATGTATTTTTTTTCTCCTCTTTTCACATGAGCCTGATTCCAAGACTGCCTGGCTAAGTCCCTATAGTTTTCTTGGCAGGGTTTTTCAGAAATGGTTTGCCACTGCCTCCTCACTAAGGCTAAGACAAAATGACTAGATAAAGATGGGACTAAAATTTACGGTTTCAAGGTTCTGGCCTGATGCATTAAAAATTACATCAAACTGGCTTTGAAAATAATTTTAGGTGATTCCTTTTCTTAACTCTTTCCGAAGTTTATTAAATTCATATTTATCCATAGTTTTGTTTATTTTCCCTTTTACATCTAGTATGTTATTCAACTTAACCAATAAAACAGGTGGGCAAAACTTTGGGGAATTTTTTTTTTACTTCAATTAATATGGGCATCCATTTCAATGTTTATCCTCAACTGGTACACAGTAAGCAAAGGTTTTCAAACATCCTAAGAGTGTACTTAACATCACACAACTTATGTGGAGCTAGCAACCATTCTTCCAATATTAGTAGTCAAAATGTGTCAGGAAGAGAACAAATAATCATGCCTGACAGAACGACAAAGCAAGTGCCTTTAATTAACAGCTAAGGCTGCAAGCGTAGGAACCACCTGCCGCTAAATTATTAATTCCTTCACATAAATATATACCTTTGCTGTGCAAGCTCCTGTTATAACATCAGTTAATATATTTAGCAAAATGAGACATCACTCTTCAATATTTTTTTATAATTGATAATATTTTGGAGCTGAAGACCTAAACAGAGATATTCTCATTTTCTCAGACAGCAAATCCCTCTGAATTTACTAATTTACATTTGACTTGAAAATGTTTAAAACTATATTAAAACTATACTTGGAAGTATACATCTCTCAGCCAACAAAGTTGCTCTGAAAGCAACAAACCTCTGCAATAATTTTGGTTATGTTTTAGAGATTTTCAAGAATCATAAGCTAACAGTTACATGTAATTGGGAAAGTCCATTTGTCAATCACAGATTAACTGAACTAGAGATCTTATAGCAAAATTTCAACATGGCAAAATTACGCAGAATAATTTTTTGATCTGTCAAGAACTTCTAAGAGCATGTAGAACTATGTGATCTATTGATGAGCATACAAACTGGAATATTACATCAAGATACTTAAAACTCATCATATGTTCTGTGTCCTGTGCCTCTCATTCTATTCAGCTTTTTATTGGGTTTTTGGCCATTCCGTGACTTTAGTCTTTTGAAACTAACAGCTCATTTATCCTATATTATACTAAACACCTGAGGAGTCAGTTAAGGCCACCAACAATTCTTGCATCATTGGTGTATAGCGAGAATAAAAGGTTAACGTGTATAATTTTGGGAGGGTGGAAATTATATACATACATACATAAACATGTACATTTATAATTATTGCTTTTAAGAGTATTAAGGTTCTGGTGTTTGGCAATTGCAGGAAAAATATATAGAAGCTATCAAAGTGGTCTATACACCATCAACCTTCCATTCAGAATTATTTACATCATATTTGACTAATACAAAACAAACAAGAAACAGAGCCAATGTATTTGACAAACAATAGCTGGGTCTCTAAACACAGTTTATTTTACTTTATTGTCTACCAATGTTCTAAGAGAATCGTTCAAAGACTACGGCATACCTCAACTCCACCCATCCATTTTGGCTCATGAGGAAATTCGGCACATAAAACATCTTTTGATTGGTCGGTTCCCAGGACATGATAGTATAGTTTCTGGTGCAAATTGGTTGATGTTTCAGTGCCTGAGGAAAACAGCATATTTGATTACATGTATGCAAGTTGTTCTTCAAAAACATCAATGATAAGAATTTGCAACTCCTACAGAGTAAAAGTTGTTCAACTTGAACGGTAGCAAATTATGTAATTCGCAAGATTTACCATATTGCTGGAAATACCAGTCCTGCTTGCCAAAAGGTTTTCTCTTGTCCACAGGGGTAATTACATCACTGCTTAAGTATAATATCTCTACATTATTTCTTTAATTTAAAAGTAAGCTGCTGTATTTCTTTTACTTACCTATTCATTTGTTAGGGAAGTGAAACATCATTTTGGCTGTAACTTAAAACCTCAGTGGTTTCAGGAAACCAAGACGTGTTAGCAAAGATGGTCAGGAAGAATGAAAAACCATAGGAGTCAAGGAAGCTAAAGCACTGGAAGGGAAGGCAGCCGAGGGAGGGAGAGAGGCAGCAGGCAAGCAGGCTCTCTGAATTACCCTTGAAGTTGAGAAAGCAGTCTTGAACTAGATACAGCCGAGGTTCCTAAACTGGTTTCATGGAAAACAATTTTTCCAGAGACTGTGTGTGAGAGGGAAGTGCAACCTAGATCCATACGTGTACAGTTTAGAGGTATTCGTGCTCCTCTGAGAATCTAATGCCTGATAATTTGAGGTGGAGCTGAGGCAGTGTTGCTAGCACTGAGGAGCAGCTGTGGTTACATATGAAGCTTCGTTCGTTCACCCACCGCTCACTTCCAGCTATGTGGCTCAGTTCCTAACAGGCCACAGACTAGTACTAGTCCAGGCCCAAGGTTTGGGAACCCCTGAGATACAGGACCCAGATGCTATAGGTTAAGCTAGATTCCTATACAAACCTTTATTGCCTGCCACTCACCATCACTTTTGCCGTCGCTTTTGGGGTAGGAGTTGTAGAACATGCCTTTGCCATCATGTGTCCAAGCCATACAACTGAACTTTACCATTTCCAATGTGTCTGGAAGTTCTTCAGCACTGTCCACCTTCATAAATTTAATTGTTACCCAGTCTGATCCACTGGAACTCAAGCCATATGCAAAATATTCCCCATCTTCGCTGAATGCAAAACCTGCAGGTTATTTGCAAATCATATCAGTGATATTTACTTTTTAGATCATTGTTCTGTTTCGGTGTCTTTCCAGATGTGTTGGTAATAACAAGACTCAGAATTCTTAACAATCATAGTTAAAAGCTACACTATTTCTTTACTACATCAGCAGCAGATAAAACATGTCAAACCTGGATGTTCATTAGATGCACAGAAGTTAAATTTTTAGAATGTCCACATACGCATGTGCTGTGATTTGTGAAATCTTTATTCATAACTCAAAGGAAACCTATACTGACCTCGTAAAGCCACAGTGCCATCATCTGAAAGCTTATTAGGATCAAGAAATACTCTGCCATCAGTATCCAAAGAATCTTGCACATATAATACTCGTTGGTTCTGAAGTCCAGAATTATAAAAGTGAAAATACCTAAAAGACATATGTGATGCTGTTCTTAATTTTAGGTAAAACCAAATCTAGATACAAACATTATCCCAGTAAATAATCATAAAGGCAAACACACCGTAGACATAACTATTACTGTATTTAGACTCAGTAAACATATGGCACATCAACCACAATCCTCAGCTTTACCAGCAACGATTCTGTCTATGAATCAAATCAATTGCTTGCTGACATGTGCAAAGTGTTGACATACCTTTTCCCTTTCTTGAAATGGCAACTATACTTGGGATAGTCATATAGTTCAGTCATTCGCTCTTTAAATAGCCCCCGGACACTGCATTGTTCAAGGAAGGGCACGGTTATTTTATTTTGGGCTTCTACAAATGCCTAAGAAAAAAGTAACACAATATATTCAATTAGGCAAACATATATGTTGATTTGAATAGCAAAAGAAAAGTTATGTGCTGATTGTGTATAATTTCATCTCAAAACTAGAATAAAATGCAACTCATTCATTATTTTAGAAATATTATATTTCACATTATCAAAAAGCAAAAAGTTTCCACTAGGCATAAAGCCTAATAGTATCCAAACTAAATTGTATTTTTTAAAAAATATCCAAACCAAATTGGTCAACTAGTTTTCTGGACACCGGAACAACCTATCTAGTTTTTTCATTATCTATTATGTTTTTTTTTCAATGTAAAAATAAGGTGGCACTTTTTTTTTGCTTGTTTTTTTGGCTTTGGCAAAAAAATAGCCCATCATTTTTCACTGACAACTCTACATTTTGGTTTTTTTCAAGTGCCACCCCATACAACTTTCTTAAACACCAAGAGAATCAATGAAAGGACTCTAAGCATATTTTTTTGAAACAGACTATATTTTTACATTTATATATTTACTTTATATTTTGTGGGCGTGCTGCTGAACATGCCCAGAATGAGCAAACAAATGTAAAGTGATATTATTAACTTAAGAATTAAGTCAACCCTGACTCAGAACATTCTGACACCAAAGAGACTTTGGGACTGCCTTAGCTAAGGAAGTTGTGAGTATTCAAGCACCTGAGTATGATATGACTAGCAGCCATCAGCAGCAGCCACACCTGCAATCAGAGGATGAAGAACAGGCGCTGAATATCCACCCAAATGTGAAGGTACCATGTGCTGCGATGAGCAGAACAACGATGCAAGAGCATTCTTAGCCTTCACTGGGTTGTCTCTAGGGGTGGTCCTCACTTAACAATCACTTATTTGGCAATCTGTTGAACATCCAATGGTGCTGAACAAGCGATAGCTACTTATACTGCTTCTTATTAAGAGCTGTGGTTGCTCAGTGGTTAGAATGCAGTACTGCAGATTACGTCTGCTAACTGCCAGTTGCCTGCAATTTGGCAGTTCGAATCTCCCCAGAATCAAGGTTAACTCATCCTTCCATCCTTTCGAGGTTGGTAAAATGAGGACCCAGGTTGTTGGGGGCAATAGGCTGACTCTGTAAACCGCTTAGGGACGGTTGTAAAACACTGTGAAGCGGTATATAAGTCTAAGTGCTATTGCTATATTCCTCATACTTACTTTAACCTCTATGTTCACCAGTACCCCACTTCCAATTACAGCACTGCAGCATCCCACAGTTGTGATCTTTGCTGGTTCCTACAAATTAACTTAATGGGAAGCCAGTATGAGATCACAAATAAGTGTCTCTGTGATATCCCCACTTAAAAACTTGAGAATATTTCAAGCAACTGGAAGTCTGGAATTTCTGTTGCAGGGTAGGTTGGTCATGTGATGTCACACTTTATTTTTATTTATTTATTAAACCTGTCTTGTTGTTGTAGCGATAGTGATGCATCACTTAGCAGTGGAAAATCCAGCCCTGGTTACAATAATTGAGGATTATGTGTACATTAAGAGCCACAACAACCCTCACCTATATCATGATTCTATGCACTTGAAACTATAATCCTTTGGTATCCTGAAACTCTGCAGTTTTGATCGAGGGTCAGCTGCCAATCTACCTACGGCACTTAGACCTTAGCAGTATAACTTGATTATACTTTCACCCACTGCATTTGATTCTGGCCACTTAAAAGGAACTGCATGCAAAGTCTGCAGGTATTTGGGATTTTCTCTGTATCATGTGTGCACTTGTATACACCCACTGCCTACTGCTGCTTGTGTTTGTTTAATGTTATGTAAAGGTTCTTGCAAACTACTTTTCTCTCTGCATACATTATGTCTAACCTGGAACAGGAAATAATACAAATATGAATTCAAGTAGCTTTATTGTAACTTTAAAAAAAACACAACTGTAACAGCTGTAACGTACTTGACTTATGTTAAGCATATTTGTGCAAAAAGATAAATTTAATCCACTTTAATTGCAAAGCAGAATGCAAAAATTACTGCTTTTGTGAAAAGGTGTATAACTTGTACAGCTTCATGCATCATCTTACCCAGGTGTTCTTTATAGAGAAAAAAAAACAGATGATGATGACATTAAAGCCATGTATTAATTTTTAGACAGCCTAATTGATTTCTAAGTAAGTTTTGTTGCATTCAATTGAGTTTTTAGCAGAATCCTATGAATATTTACCGAGAAGACTCGCTGACTTTAAAAGGGCCTAGTAACAAATGAATTTGTGCTGAATGCTAGTTTAAAGGTGAAAATAGACATGTATATGGGAAAAGAAGCACTGCTTGGTGTCTCTTTAATGAAAAGCAGCCAACTGGGAAAGAAAAGGCAAGTGTAAAATTGAAATTTTCCTTCTTTTGTTATTTCACCAAATATTAGAGAGAGCGAAAAAAAGAACCAAAACCAACAATTAGGCAAGTTAGTGACTTCCATATATTTTGGATTTTATTTTTACCATTTCTTCCACTGATCCTATTCGTTGGGTTTTGCAGGAGGCTCTCCAAACAATATATTATTTAGCTTGTTCTTCCCATTTCCTTATCAGTCTGCATTAGTGTGCACCTTCAATTCCTGACAGGGGAAGTCCTTCATATAATAAATCGTAGATTTAATCATGGAGAGAAGCAATCTTGTATTAAGGAGAAACTTCCTAACAATGAGAACAATTAATCAGCATTCAGAAGTTATGGGTGCTTCATCACTGGAGATTTTTAAGAAAAGACTGGATAGCCACTTGTCTGAAACGGTATAGGGTCTCCTGCTTGACCAGGTGGTTGGACTAGAAGATCTCCATGGTCCCTTCTAGCTCTATTAAGAATTAAACTGAATTGAATTTGGGCCCCAGTGCCTTTTACTATGCTACTGCTTTTTTATTCCATAAGCCCAAGGCAATACGGCAACTGCTGTACAACTATAATGAAAGTATAGAATTCCTTAGTCCAATAATTATTGGAACCTAGTATGGGTTTATCATTTAACTAGCAGCAATCCTTCAACTTTTTAAAAGTTTTTTATACCTGAAATCAAAAGGACTAAACTACTGATCCATTTATATTCATAATTGTGTATGGTGATGTGCAATGACTTTCCATAATTTTTCTCTTAGTCCTGCTTAAAAATGCCAGGATTGAACCTCAAATCCTTCTCATGTATCTTTTTAAATGGCTTTTGATATAGAAAATTCACATTGCTTTGTATAGAGGTTTCTGATGTCCAAAGTTATTGTTCATGCTTACTTTTGTTTGTTCACTGTCAGGATCTTCTAGCCAATTATAAGGGTCACATATCTTGCAGCCATGATAGTCATCTACCTTTAAGGGGAAAAACAAACAGAGATGGGTAAAAAAATAATCTACGGTTCTCTAATATTAGAATTTGTTATATGGAATGTAAAAGTTATTTTTCTAGAAAGTAGATAACGCAGGTAGAGAAGGTAAATAATTTTGTTCACCTGTCTGATTGCAGAGCAATAGCTTCTTCCAAATAATTGTTTAATCAATTATTTATAACTTGAGCTCAAATATTAAGGATTTAATGTAGCCATTTGTGATCCTATTACAGAAGTCTATGGATATAATGTCATTTGCATACTGATAGGAAAAAAAGATGTACAGGATGGAGAGTGGACTAAAATTCTCCAAAATATAGGTTAGTATATTTTGTTATCAAAGATATGACTTTTGCAATTTTGCGCATGCTCACATTTGTGAACCAATAGCGAAGGTAAGTTGATTTCCCCCTGAATTACATTGAATTGAAACCGTTCACAATGTAAGTGACCCCCCAAAAAAATGAAAACGAAGTCATAAAAGCTATGACAATGTTGAAATATAGGAACATATATTTACTCAGCTATGGATATATTAAAATATAGATGTGGTTCATCTAGGAAGTGATGGTATTACTTGTTTAAGATATGCCTGAAGACATCAACTATGCCTTAACATACAGAGATGTATTAATTGCTTGGACATATTAATTTACTTTTATTTTATGGTGCTGTATTGGATGCAAACCCAAATCATTTGCACCAAGAACTAGATAGGCTGTATGATACAACAAATTATGAATACACTAATGCACATAGCTGTGTTTCATAGAGAAATGGCAAAAGACTAAAGCAAGATTTACCTGTATATTGCTGAAGAACGGTAAGAGAAATTTTAAATGGTAACATAAGTGAAAATGGTAATGTTGAGTTGTATGTAGTTTGCGGCAACTAATGTTTGTCAAAAAAATACATCTGCATGTGGAAAAATACATGCTTCTTTCTTATATGTAAATGAAAAGTATTTGACCGGGGAAACAAAATATGTAAAAATCTCTTGGAGTGGGCAGCCTTAATAAAAATCAATCAATCAATCAATAAAGATAAACATAGTAAAACAGTGCATTGGAAATCAAGAGATAGATTCAAGAATGAATCAATGCTAAACAAATATGAACTGAATACAAAATGAATCACCAGCATGAAGGAAGTACAGTGCATTCATAAAGTATTCAGACCTCCTTAATTTTATCTAAATTTCACATGTTGTTGCCAAGGGTCTGAATATCATGCCAATGTGATAATTCATTTTCTTTCTTTTTAATACATTTACAGATATTTCTAAAATTCTGTTTTTCACTTTGTCATTATGGGGTACTGAGTGTAGATTAATGAGTGAAAAAAAGAATTTCAACAACTGTAGAATCAGGCTGCAGCATAACAAACTTGACAGTAGTGAAAGGGGTTTGAATACTTTCTGAATACACTGTGTATTGAGGTGGCCTGGTCATATACAGAGAATATATACTAAAATGAGAAACAAATATATGAAGAATGAATGAATGGATCAAGAAGAAAATCATTGTTGGGTACTTTGATGAGATTCTAGAAAAGAGATTGGTGAGAAGTAATGTATGAAGCTGTGCATGAACACAGTGTAGGCAAGGATTGCTTGCAACCATTGAAAGACCTGAAATGGTACCATGAAAGGAGATGATGTAGTTTTAGCTTTGCTTCTTTGGTTTTATTCCCCTCCCCCACTTTAATTTGTTTTGAAGAGCTACAGTTTTAATTCCTTTTCTGTCTTTCCCCATCAGATTGTTTTCTTCAAAAGAAAATGGCACGATGAACACATATGCATTCAATAAATAGATACTCTAAAACAGGGGTCCCCAACCTTTGCAACTTTAAATCTGAAGGACTTCAGCTCTCAGAATTCTCCAGCCA